>JAUMGZ010028090.1:0-19710 GCA_032359645.1 Pododesmus macrochisma | reverse complement strand
CCAAAGGGCAAATAACTCCTTAAATATCAAGCTGACAGGCATCATTCAGTTACACGGCACACCCTTGGGTTCAAAGGAATGAGTATGTGAAATATTACCGGTAAAGGTGTGCAATGGCTGGTTGACATGCTAAAGATCAAACACCTATTGTTGACGGACAGACGGACACAAACGCTATTACATAATACGTCCCGTCTTTTCGACGGGCGTATAATAAAACCTAGCTTCTGTAGAAGCCCTCCAGCATTTATTTTCAAATCAGATATTTCATACTGCACAGAGGGGTTCTGTCCGGGTGCTCACTCACTTCAGCGATGGAAATGAGATTGCTTTGAACAGAAATGTAGGATGGTACATATGAAATGTCAAAACCTGGGCACTTGTGCACAAATAGTTTACTATTCTTGGCATCAGCTTATTATGACACAATGATTTTGCCGTTCAAGGCTTTACCTCTTACTCGATTGCTTTCAAACTTTGCTCCAAACATAAAATACATTGTCAAGCTCTATACCAAATTGCAGCACTATCTGTCGTCATTTCTCAATTTTTCCTTTTTCAGACTATAGAAGAAAAAAAACTGTCCAAAATATCTGAAAATTGCTGTATAACTATCAAGGATGTTTTAGTATAGGATATATAGGCAAAATCTAAATGGGATGACAGATTATGCTGGAATTTGGTATAGAGCTTGTATTTTATGTTTGTAGCAAAGTTACGAAGTTTGGAAGCAACTGAGCAAAAGATAAAGCCTTGAACGGCAAAAATATTTAGTCACAATAAGCGGATACAGAGTATAACATAAATTTGAAACCATTAAACCATAATAACAGTTCATAAGGAGCTTTTTTCGTTTGGCCCCTGCCCCTCCATTACAACAAACCAGACCCACAATCATCTAAAGAAGCTCCAATAATGGTACAGTCGTTCTTGAGTCGCAGCATGTGAAAAGATGACAAATATGTACATCATACAGTATTCTATACTATAGGGAAAAGCCACCTTGGACTTCTGACACCTATCATAGAGTCCACATGAACTTAATAAATGTACAAAACTTTTTTGAATTGAAATTTATTTTCACATATAAAATCAAAATATAAATAGTTCAAAAATATGGTACAAACAATATACAATGTACTACAAAAACTGTTGATTGGAGCAGACAGTATATTTATATTCTTGTGAGCAGAAAGTTCTAGTTTATTTTACATTAAATGTAATTCCTTTCACTAAAACTTCTTAAAAATTCCTCTGACATTCTACCTGTCTGTGTATGATAATTTTGCAAGATAAAAGTTTTAAAAAGAGATAGAAAAGAAAAGTTTACATGCATGCCTCACATTTCCCACAATTTTACCAGTTTGTTTATGGTCACTTTCATTCAATATCAAATATCTTCTTCCTTACAACACACACACAGGACGTTAAACAGAAAAATACTTGCATAGAAATGCTAACAAAGGTAAGGTAAAAGGAGTTTTCTTAAATTGACGAGAAGAGTAGAATAGATATAAATAAAAGTGTTCAATTTACACATTTGCATACAAATAAGAAGTTTGATAATTTTTTGCAGTCTTATATGTTCCAAGATTTATCAAAATTAAAAAAATGTACTTCAGAAAATTTTGAACTTTTCCTTCGTAAGAACAGTTCTTATAAAGCAGTGCTTTTCAGGTAAATCCCTACAACACATATTAAATGTAAAGAGGTCATTCTTATTTCTGCAAGTGCTAGTCAAAATAATTATTGTTTGTTTATCACAATTATTCCCAATCACCATGCTGTCTAGTTGATGCTAAAGAAAATAGACTTTAAAATTACATATACAAGAACATAGAGAAGGATTCCAGAAAAGAGCAAGTTAAAGAAATAAGAGAAGATAGAAAAAATCCAATGTTACATTTGCAAGCTGAAAACTTGTTTTTACTTGACTGTAGTGTACCGACTTAAGAAAGTGTGAGTAGATATGATTCAGATTGATGAAAACTGCAAATTGTATATGATGAAAAAATAAAAAATGTTTTTTATATAAAGATTCCTTTTTTTTCTTTTGAGTTTTAACAAGGCTTTAAAGGGTTTTTTTTAACAAAGTAATTAAATACTGCATATCACTGGACATTTTCTACAGTATATTTATATTGATTGTTTATAACTTGCCATTATAGCCAAATATGTGTATTACTGTTTTATGACAGTGAACATTAAATACATATATTTCAACTGATATTACTCGAGGCCTAATCTACACAGTTGTTTTAATAGCAATAAATAAGTAATGTGAAGTAAATATGCAAACAAGATGACTCAAAATATAATTCCTAAAAAAAACTTTGAACTGAATTTTTCTAGGATTTAAAAAACCAAGGAAATTGTAAACATGATTATAAAACTGATAATGGACAAACTGTTTAAACCAGTTATACTGATGCATATATGTTAATGTTAGTGTATATACAAACTTGACATAAAAACAGAGTCTATCACTTCTCAGAATTAAGTACATGTTCAATATTTTTCAGATAAAATTTTAAGTGCCACACGGTGTAAGGAGATATTTAGTGTACATTGCACCACTAGACATTAATATTGCACAACAGAGTCATGGTATATAGATTAAGATAACTGGCTTCTGACTTCTTTCTCGTATTTTTCATGCAGGTGTTTTTTGTAGGCGGTCTGGTTCTTCCACAGATCTGCAGCATGTATATTTAGTGGACTGTCAATGTTTGGCTCTGTGAATATAAACGGACATCTGTTAATGGCATGCAATGTTTGAAATTAATGATAAAAAGTGTTAATGTAATGTCGTACAATTTTAATCTTTGGATTAACAATATGCAAATATAATTAATAAAAAAGAATCAGAATTTACTTGACTCACTGCAGCTATTAAGGCAAAAACCATATTTTGTTGACTTGAAATATGCCAGAACTGAAACAGCAGTATTAAGATAAGATGTCTGCTAAATTGCAGTGAGATATAAAATAAAACAGGGAACGACCACTGTTTTTAACAAAATCCCCATCCAAAATTTAGACCAGAAAGTAAAGGAAAAGAATTCTAATTTACACTAAAATCTTCACAAGTCATTGATCTGATAGAAACAGAGATGCCCTTTTCTCAAAATTATTCACAGGGGGAAATTGTTTTCTTCTTCAAAAACATTGAAACCGTTGACTAGATACATGTATGTCAAGCTCCACCATTGTGGTTTTATTTTCCTGGTAAAATTCTATGTGATCTTAAATTAAATATAATAGAGCTTTTCTTTTAATCATGTTAAGTAGCTGCAATTTTTATTCAGATTTTTGAATTTTGAATGAATAGACCAAACTTTCAATTCCTCGTAAATAAACCCATTGAATGATTAAACAAAAGTAATTTCTTTTCCTTTTCATTATGCCATGGTGTGTCTCTTAACATGCAAATACTTGTTTTAAGAAATCTTTCCTGATTATGAATTGATTATTTTAAACTGATTTTCACACATTTTTCTATGACTTAAGCATCAGAATATATTATTGAAAGACTTAGCTTATTAGCAAGTGCTTTAATATCTTTTGTGTCTAAGCCAATAAAAAGTATTGGGTGGGGGTAAAAGTTAGGTTAGGTTGTAAACTCCAAACAGACATCAATTTTTGCTTTATTTTAAAATTAAAACAACTTAACTTGTACGGGTATCAAATAAGCTGCATGTACAGGTTTTATAGGCATACAAGTAAGACCTTGAGTGAAGACTCACCTCCAAGAAGACTCTGTAAGGAAAGTAGAATAGTCCGGACATCATAGAGAGCAGACCACTTCTCTTTGAGGATATCCAGACATATGTTACCATGCTGATCAACATTTGGGTGGTAGCAGGGCGAGTCAAACTTCACTGTAGGTGCCTGGTATGGGTAGTTGCAAGGAAACTCAAGAACAAGTTTGTACCGTAAACCATCATATACCTGTGAAAAAGTATAAGAAACTAGTAACAATGTTTATGAAGCAATTCTAATATATACATAAATGTAAATCTAAAAGAGTTTTTAAATTTTCAACTTTTGATATTAATGACCTTGACTTTCAACACCTGTAACACCTTGATATTTTCTTCATGTACTAACAGACTTTGATCTTAGACATTTGGTTTCTGCAAAACTAAGGCAGCCCCCCTCCCCCTCATGTCATGCAAAATAGCTGCTAAATTTTGGTGACATTCTATTCATTATCTAAAAAGACATTCAAAAACTTCCAAGGAACACCCATCTCCCTCTTTCCCTATCTCATCCAAGTTTAATTTGGTAGCATTTCACTTTGATTCATATAAAAAAAGTTCTTTAGTTATATTTACAAATAAAAGTGATAAAACTTTTATACACAAAGCGTTCTGTGATCTGTGACCTTGACCAGCCTCATTCAGCCAATGCAACACACATGTACACAAATTTTTCTATTCTTCACTTCAAAATTTGTGGAACACTTTTTGTTGCCCCCTCAATGTTGCAATATATACTTACTGTCCCACTGGCTCCATTCAATGTTGCAATCCATTTAAACAAGTTATCACCATCAGGGAATGCAGAGATGCCGGGATCCCCAGATGTCTGTAGATGATAAATTTAAATTAGTATTTATTCACATTGATAAAATAAATTTTGTATGTCAGACCATGGCCAACATTTATAAATATTAATATTTTTTCATTTTCATTTTTAACCATTTTTATAGTGTATAAATTATATGTGATAATTAAGTAATTAGGAGATCTATATGCCGCTACATATTTTCAAGTACATGTATTTTTTTTTGTACAAATATATATAGAAATAAAAAACTTACCAACAGTGTCATTAACTCTTGTTGAAGTCTGTAAATATAAAAAGATTTGTTAGAATTTTCGAAATAATTTTTTGAACATATGTATATATACGACTATATGTAATTCCTTAAATGTATATATATAATTATTGAAAGGCTTATTCATAACATAAGACATTTAATAGTGAATTTATAAAGATTTATCGATATCATACATAATGTCATTACAACACCTTCAATACATTATGTACATATGCATGCATATATATTGTAATAATGTACGTCAAGTAGTTCTTAATCCAAATATATAAATATATCGGTGCATGTGAATTGTGATGTCGATTTTCGTTGTTAAAATATTATGTAAGATGCACATTGTGAATTCAATTTTTACAATAAATCAGTATATGAATTTCCATTAGCTATAGACATATACATATATATGTTAGATGATCGATATCAAGTATATTGAACCAGCTGCTTCAAAGTTTATTGCTATGTCAAATTGTGTTTATAATAACTCTTGGAAGAGATTAGGGTCCATCATGGCCATTGGCCAATTTCAATTTCAAACGGCCCCTTGGCCTAAAAATTGTGAGACCAATTTTGTACTAAAAATTAATGTAGGCCCATACAAATTTCTTACCAGTGCAGTGGCTCAGAGGTACTATGTTTGGTTTGTGCTGGTACACTGGTGTTAGAATCCCTGCAGACATGCAAGGGTTCAAAAAGGGGCTGCCTCAAAACCCAAAAAATAAAAATTTAGCAATCTTTTTGCTCCCTGCTAAGTACTCAGCATTTCATTGGTAGGAGAAGGACTGGTTGGCTGGTATGAAGGTGTCAGGATAATGTAACCCAGTGAAATATATGTCATGTGTCTGTGCTGTGATATTAAATCATTTCAATGAGACAGCACTATAAAGTCGCCAAATATAAATGCACTGTCACAAATTGCAAGCAGACACTGTCTCGATATGACCTGAGTTATAAAGGGATGTTTATACAATTAACCCAAATAAAACAAAAAATTAAACTACTGTCTAAAGTAAACCCTATCATATGAACAATATCATGGATATCAGCCATTAAACTTCAAATTTTTTTTAATTTTCTTTTAAACAATTAAAAACATTGATTGACAATGATTCATCTTTATTTTTGGACAAAAGTTTCGCCAACAAACTGGTATCAATGATTATTTGTTTGTTGGGGTTTAGCGTCCCTTTAACTAATATATATATATATAGGTTATATCGAGATAGTGTCTGCTTGTGACAGTGCACACTTATGGCGACTTTATGGTACTGTCTCACTGAAATATCACGCTGCAGACACATTGACATGATACTTCACTGAGCCAACGAGTCCTAGGCCTCCTCCTACCCCGTTATGCTGAGCACTTTGCAGGGAGCGAGAAGACTGCCTAATTTTAACATCTAAGGTTTTGAAGTGACCGGGATTCGCTGCCTAATTTTAACATCTTAGGTTTTGACGTGACCGGGATTCGAACCCACGACTGTTGATTCTAGCACCAGTTTTGCCAGCATGAAGCGAGCACCATATAACCACTGGACCACTGCGCTGGTTCTTATCCATGATCCTTTCTATTCTTACATTAATGATACTTAATAGAATATCTATCAATGGGTTTTGTCCAACTTGGCTTACTTCCTTGAGTGCATTAATATTTGTCACAAAATGTTTGAAATTGTGAGTCTGACGAATCATTAATTTTACAACATTTAAATGACATATTAAAGGTTAGATTAAACTTCAGATTTTTCACATGTACATGAACAGTACAATTTTTCTGGCAGTGAAAATGAAGAAAAAAACTAATCCAAATAAAATCCAAGCATCAAATTTAAACCACTACTAAAATCTCTCGAGCTAGCTCACTAAAAAATGCTGAATGCTTAACAATTTATTTAGTAGTGCAGAGAATATCAGTATCTTATTTTAAAGTCTCAGGTGCGACACAGACGGAATGAAACCTGTCCCCTGCACATAAAACAAACAACTCAGCTGCTTTAATTTGTACAATACTAAACAATGAAAACACCATCAATGGCTGCAAGTGCAAACAATCACCACAACTGGTCATATGCTGTTGGACGTCTCTCGATATATATATATAATGTATGGCCCAGTACAGACCAAGTCTAAACTGATATAACAATAATAGTAAGTTACTAAATTTATACAGTTGTAGTAACAAAATCAAATAAATTATTCATTGTCATTCAACATTGTTCAATGACAATGGTCGTGTTGTTGGGCAACGTGTTGTAAATAGAAGACTTGGAAGTCGGCCCTCGTCTAGGCTTTTAGGCTAACAATTGCTTAAATTACCGTTTCGCAACCGAGTGGCTATCTTTCGGTCGTTCCATTCTGCTTTGGACTTCCTTTGCTTTATTTTCTAACGCAGGGTCGCTGTTTTGCGAGGCCATGTTCAGTGTATGTTGTCAAGTTTGAAACTGGGGACAATTTTCTGGAACCAATCAAATGCGTCGTGACAAAATTCATTAACCAATGGAATCTCCTGTTGGTCCATAGCCTCAGTTTCGTAACAAAATGGCTGCGCCCACCATCACCTCCGACACACCAATTTGTTACTAACGTTTAATTAAACATACCGGTTTATACTGTCCTGTGCTGATTTAAACAGTCAGTTATACTCAGTGCGCTTCACTGGTTGACATTATTTTATTTTTTAGAATACTTTTTTTCTTATTCTTGTGCGATGTTCGTTTTGTTTGAAGACTGACGGAGTTGTCTTCCCTTCAATGTTTTGCCGTTTTTCTTTCCCAATCACTTCCCATTAGATCTACTATGATTCTTTTATATATTTTTGATATTCCTCATTGTCTATTGAGCTTACTTTAGAACCACTTTGTCAACACTGTGAAGCTTGCAAGCTTTTTACAATTTTTTTTTAAAATTTAAATGTTGATTTCTATTTATTTTTGTTAAAAAAATATCTTTCTAGATCTAGAAATATCTTTGTAGATTAAGATCCAGTCAGTGAAGAAAATTTAAAATTTATTTAATTCATTGGTAGATCTACAGAAGAAATCGATTGAAAAAATGTAAACCCTTTTGTTTTCTGGATTTCGGTCAGAATATTTTATACAAAAGGCAGATTATTTAGGTATGAAATGCCAATTTCAAAGACAATAAAATTGAAATGAAAAAACCAACATTATTTCTCATATTTAGAAAGAACCTTAAGAAATATTAAAAAAATATCGATTTGGGTCCACTTTGCATTGACTTGCAATAAATTTCAAATAAGATTGTAGGGTACGGTTATTTAATTAAAGATAAAATATTTTTTGAAACATTTTTTTCCAACAGAGATGCTTATTTCAGAATAGTTCATAACTTTTTAAAGATAAAGATATTCTTTAAACCAACATACAAATTTACTTTTTTGTTATTGTTAATGTCCGTTATTGCATACACAAATTAACAATTATCATTTTGATTTTGCCCCATGGTACCCAAGGTTTAGTTAGCTGTTTGTTCACGATATAGCTTACGTAAAGAGAGAGTGAGAGAGAGAGATATCGGGTATAATTTCTAATAGAGTAAATCGAGTCTTCAGCTGCTCAAATTGTTAAAGGATTAGAAAAAACCTGAATAGTATCTTTATATGGTTACACATTGCTTTCCCTCTTTCGCTCTCATATTCATATTGCTATAGATTATGAATACTATGACTATTTAATTGATCTCAATGCTAACACTATTCTTCAAGCGGCTGACCAAAGCATCACAACTAACATTGCCCTTACCCCTCAACTTTTGCATTTTTTTTGGGTTTAATTCCTTGAAAGTATGTGTGTGCGGCAAAATATATATGTTTGCCGCCCCCACCTGTTTTACTCAGGCTACGACCCTTAAACACAAACTGCACACCTAGTGCATCATGTTTCAGATTTGTTTAAATGAGGTGAATTTGCCCCTAAGTGTTATTCAAGGCGACAGCATACGGATTTTTTTTTATGAAATATTTTAATACAACGAAGAAAGTCAAGAATGTAATGCTTGCATATGTAGCAGTATTGGGGCATTCCAAACAAAGATTGGTCAAAACATGGCCCGGGGACAAAAACAAGCTGCACTGCTTAGGGTCAATGCTCAACACTACTGTATATTTCTAAAACATTCGCGCCTTCTCCTCTTTTCCCCCTAAAAGGACAAGACCGTACAGTGTCAATTACGGTAAGGTGCAGGCAGCGAGGCCACCTCTTGAACAATTTCCACCAACATTAGGAGATATACCCTTTTGGAATAGGGATTAAAATTAGTTCAAATGATGGAGATATGCTCCCAGGGGTCACCCCAAGATGAGTCAATATTAAGGGGGAAATTTGACAACGTTCTAAAATTCTTCGTATTGATTGGAATGCCTGGAGCTTGTGTTTCCATTTTAAATAGTTGTTGACACGGATAACCAACTTGTTCAAGGCGTGATTCTGAATTTAAGTATAAAATAATGAGGTACAAAACTCGAAAAAAAATAGGATCATCAGAACAAAGGATATTGACAAACAAACAACAGTCGCACCAAATAGTCATCACCAGAATGAATTTAACCGAGACGGACAACCAAATATATTTAAAAGTGACGTCAAACCAACCAAACGAGTGAGAGAACCTCGATCGCTTATGACCCAAAGCCAGGGTACGAATTAACAACCTTCAATTGGGTAAACTAATCTTAGAATAAACAAGACCTAGACAATTCAAAGTTAGGAAGTCAAAAAGGATGAAAAGGTAAGGAATCCCGTAGGCCGAGATACATCTGCCCCTCAAACGAATGCCGTTTTCTGATTTTGTTCGTTTTATCTAGGCCTAGGAATACTGATGTTGATTGAAGACAAAAACACATCCCAATTAATATTTCAAGTGAAAATGGCCTTAATTCTAAAAATTCAGGCGTACGCCAAGTTCAACACATTTATGTGAACTTTAACATTTTCGACTTCTGCATAACTACTGGACAAATTTAAACCAAACTTGGTAGGAAGCATAATTAGGTGGATTCAGATGTGGCCCACTTGAATAATGGGCCTCGACCTTCAGCGGGACAAAAATGCGAAAGTTTTTACACAATTAATTTAAATAACACTTCTAAGAATTAAATACTTGCATAACAGTAACCTTGGGCATTGAAAACCAAATTTGTTCAAAACGTGCGTGACCATAGCTAGGGCCAAAAATAAATTGCAGGTTTCGGAGTCAAATTTCAACATTATAGCAAGTGTGTTAACAGTTACATTTTTAGTCCATTTGTACATAAGATCCAAAGTAGACTTATTTCATTCAAATCCCGTCCGTTGTTGTTAACTTTTCACATTTTCGACTTTTTCTTCAAAAGCACATGATAAAATTCATCCAAACTTTGTTGGAAGTACTAAGAACTTATATTAATGCTTGCATATTTATTAACCTTTGGACAAGGGGAACTAAGTTATTTCAAGATGTGAATCTGACTCACATGCAGTGTCAAATATAGGTTACGCAGTTAGGGGTCAAAGGTCACCACTAGCAGATTGGCTAACTTTTCACATTTTCGATTTATTCTCAAAAACCATTGGACCAATTTCATCAAATCTTGGTAGGAAGTATCCCTATAGGGGTATGGGGATTCAGATTTGCTCAAATGATGGGCCTGTAGGGGGCCAACAATTGGGAAAATTTGGCAAAATGTCAAAAAGCTTCCCCAAGCTAGGGTAAAACATAGGTTACGCATTTTGGGTCAAAGTTCAACACTATAGAAAATAAAGTAACTTTTTACATTTTCGACGTCTCCAAAAGTCTTGTTTAACTTTATTATTCAATGTGTCTATGAATGTGCCATGTATAGCTAAATTGATCTTCAATCTAGCAATCCAAAATCTGAAAGCTGTTTAAATCTATTTCTTACAGGAAACCTGAGCATATTAACTTTAGTTGAAATACAGTTTACGAAACTAAACATATTGTGTGAACGGAAGAAGGCAATAGCTAATGTATATATATACATATATGTACCTTAAATAACGTCAGGATTTTTTACACTCCCCTTTTTTGCTTTGATTTTTAGTTATAAACAATCTAGGTCTTGTATATTATACAAAATCATTTGCTTTGAAGCGTTTGCTGATAACGATCGATTCGTAGCTAGCCTTGGACTCCTGAAAGAGGTTTCCTCACACAAATAATTAGTTTTTTCCTCTTATATAATATATTTATTTTTGTGGGCCTGGTTCAGTGTGCAATTTTGTATTTGTATAGTTAAAACCAAACCAAGAGTACCATTGGCCTTAGCGTGCACTTGAATACGTTAACAAGATAAGAATATCTTGCAACTTGATTGATTACAGGTTTTTATAACATACAGAATTAACAAAGTCAGTTCATGGTAAATACGAGGGTCATACTCAAAGAGTATTTCGCATCCCCATGTATCCTTTAGTAGTAGATATGCTAATAAAATAACAGTCCAGTCCTCTCTGAGGAGAAACTAAAAAAAGCCTCAGTCAACATGAGGCCATGATATTGGATTGAGTTTTACAAAGCCACAATTCTTCATGTAACCATGCAATGAAAATTAAAGCAAGTTTCATAAAGATCAAAAAGTGAGAAAAAGTGGAAAAGGGGTTCATCAAATCAGATACCTGATGGCCAAATTGAATTGTACCTAGCTGACACTATATTCAGAATAAGAACCATGTCTGGGGAAAATTGTAGGGGTGTTAACATTTTTTTTCATCAAACAAATATAATTATATATATTTGCCAGCAATTTTGTCATAGGAAATGTGAAAATCTTCAAACATTTCTGGGGGCAACTTTTGTAAAAATATGAGCAGTCAGGTTTTTGACCAAGAGGTCGCAAAATTCTCTACCAATCAAAAGCTCCTGTAGCCATAGAAGACGAACTCAGCAATGTTGGACACACATTTGAAAGACAACCATGGAAGAAAAATCTACATGATGTTTCATGAATATATATGCCTATCAATTCTTGACAAGAAATGAAAAAGGTCTCGTCCAATCAGAAGTCATAGGGGCCATACTAAGTGGGGTTCAGAAATATCAAACACAAACATACGAAAAGGAAACCAATGGCAAGGCACAGTTTCAAGAAAATCTGATCAATTTTTATTGAAGAGAAGTCAAGTAAAAGTCATGACAACCATAAAAGCTGAAATTCAGCAACTTTTGAAATTATCTGGACGTGGACCATGGAAGGAATGTCTTCATGTAAGTTTTGTGATTATCTGACCAATGATTCTTGAGATGAAAGTGACATGGTCTCGGCAAATCAGAGGTCATGTACCTCAAAATGATGGAAATTATTCAATTTACATACACACAAACTTTAAATGAAGGAAAGGGTTCAATTTAGACACAACCTTTATAGATAGGGAAGGATTCAATTAACACACAAACCATAAATGAAGGAAAGGATTCAATTAACACACAAACCATAAATGAAGGAAAGGATTCAATTTACACACAAACCATAAATAAAGGAAGGATTCTATTTTAAAAGTCCTTGCAATTTTTATCAATAATTTTATTTTTTCTGTCAACATCTACAAAATAGACATATGACTGTTTTACAACAAGTCCATAGAAAGCGTTTATCCAGAACATGCGATACGCAAAGTTTCATTAAATGTGTACATACAATATATCTTATACGAAGATCACTAATATAACTACACTGTACAACATACACCACAGCATAAAGAGAATCACAGTCGATAGAGAGGACAAACTGGTGTACAACACATTGTCAATGTATATATAATAATACTTACAACTCTTATACAGAATAATAAAATCCTCTTCTTAAGAGTTAAATCATATTTAATTTTTATATCATCACGAGCTTTCGACAGTACACCTGTCTTCTTCAAGTGACTTTAAGAGAGTAAACAAATAGCAACCATTGTGGTTGCTATATATATGCAATACACATTATGAAGTCACAGTGGTATCTATGACGTCATGATACCACTGTGCCACCACAGTCAAGAAGACGGTTGTATTGTTGAAAGCTTGTGATAATATAAAGATTAAGAAGTATTATACATTCAATTTTACTAAACATTAAGTATATTAAAATCATTTATAAAATTATAAATATATATTTCAGACCTTGTAAAAAATGTAAAATAAAGAACTTGGTTCTTTACCTAATCTAAAAATACAGGTAAGGATTACAGGTAATGACTTGTAAGATTTCAACATACAAAGCAGACTAACAGAACTCTATTGTAAAGCTGTACACTTGTTATTGGTATTCTGAGATTCTAAAACTACTGTTAATAAGAAAACATGTATTTGATCAAATGTCTTAAGTTAACTATTTAACAAAGCTTTTAAATACTAGGTTCACATTCTTATGTGTTCACTTTATAAACAAATTAAAGATTGTACAGAACAACTGCTTCAAGTCTTATATTCTTATTATTAAGTAAATTAAAACAGATGCCCAAGAATTTGTTTTAAACAAGCTAAGTGCGATAAAAAAAGAACATCATAAGCCACCATTTTCTATAAAGGATTTCTTTGCAAAAAAAAGTCCCTGAAAACAACTTTTAAGTCAAACATACGTGATTGATAGTAAAACTAATGCATTTGTATGATGCATAAATACACAAATAGATATATACCTAACAGATCTCAGGTTTCAATCTATCTAGTCAGTACTGTATACATCACTAATTTGTAAATATAATTACTAAAAATTAATATAAAACTTAAAAATCATGTAAACAATTCTCGTTGATTTTGATATTGTCAAATTTGTAAATAAAAAACCCTGTATAATTTATATAATATAGAAAATTACAAATAGTCGAGTAATACAAATTGTACATAAATTTAGTCAAGTAATACTGATCTAATTTGACATTTTCTAAAGTGATACAAAGTATTTATACCTTACATCTTATAACATCATCATTACTATATCAAGATTTAATAAAAAGGGGTTACATAATTTCTTTTCTTAAAAACTCTATCACGTATAATTAATTCTGCCTTTTTGAAAATGTCTGAAAAATATGCTGTAAATTTAAAAGTTTGACAAATCAGAACTGTGTTTTCATAATAATGTAGGAAAATTATGTGTGTCCTCCTTTATAATTATAATTACAAAGAGGTTATTCATGTAAAAGAATGCAGCAGGAATTTAGAATCAATAAACAGGAGTTACTCCCCCTTGTACCACAGAAAAACAAAGTTTGAATCTAGGAAAAATTTGTCACATAATATTATACATGTACATGTATGAAAAATATAGTATTTATATCAATTAAGGTACACTTTTGTATTGAGCAAACACAATATTATAGAATATCACAGTTTAGAATTTATTAATAATACTGAAATCACTATGGTTACCATAAATATATCTAAAAACATTCAAAATTGTATTTATTTCATGTGAATTTAATCTAGGACATGCTTTACTCCCATGAACACATGAAATATTCAATTTGAGAATTTTTTTGTTTAAAATGTGCAAACCAGTAACTGTAATTCATATCTACAAATGTACAAAAATATATATACACAAAAGAGGTTTTGAAAATCACTTGTTTTGTATTCACACCGGGATAGACGAAGAGAATGTATCAATCTTGCAAACTGTTGAGCATTTCAAATCTAATTTTCAAGTTGTGAAATGCTACTGTATACATCAGCTTTTACATAATGAAGGTTTTACAAAGAAAACTGTTGAATTTTGAGTATAAAGTTATAGAATTTATAGGCTCAAGTTGGCATGTATATCAATAAGCTTTATCTGAAACACACAGAATCAATTATAATTTAAAACAACTTTTGATTGAAAAATTCAAATAACAGTAAACTGTAGTATTTCAAGGATTAAAATGCTGGCCTAGATGTTAAATTTCCTGAGTACAAACTCATCCTCAGACTCAAACTCATGATTTCTAAGTGTGATATTCTTATCACTGATGCACGCATATAATTATCAGAAAAATATTTAGAACTATGCGTATTTTAGTTCTTTATATGTTTTAATAACAATGTTTTAATTAAAAACTTTAAAACAGTTTGAAAGCCTGAGTTCGAGTCTTGGGATTTGTTTATAAACTCAAGACCAGGTATATATAGAGAAAACAGGGCAAAAAGGGTTCTTTTTTAAATCATTTGCAGATAAATTGCATTTTATCTTACGCAAGTCATGTTGGTGTTCTTGTATTTAAAGAAATGAACAAATTTCACTTCAAAATTTGACATCTATACATTCATAATACTGTCGTTGTTATAAATCACATGAAGGTATGGGTGGTTTTTTATTATTAAACATTCAAATTGTTCTAGACTTGCAAGTAATATTATTTGTATTAACATTTATAATAAGAACAACATACAACGAAACACACTGTACATCCATATTGTCTGTTTCACATCTAAATGTCTCTGCTACAGCAGTCTTGTCACCATTGGAGTTCTTCAGAATTAATTGTCTTTGTCCATAACAGATCTTTCTTTTCATTCAGAAATCACTTTCTTTGTCAATAACAATCTTTATTTTCATTCAGAAATCACTTTCTTTGTCAATAACAATCTGTATATTTTTATTCAGAGATCACTTTCTTTGTCATCATAAAAGATCTATATTTTCATTCAGAAATCACTTTCTTTGTCATCATGAAAGACCTATTTCATTCAGAAATCACATTCTTTGTCATACTTTCTGTTACAAGTTTTTGAAGTTAACTTGTAACTTGCTCATATATCAACTTCAATGTCGGTTGCTGTTGTTTTATGTTAATTTTTTAGTTTATAAATCAAAAAATTAAATAAAATCTCAGTTTTCAGTTTTCTTCAAACAATAATTTACACATCCTTATTGTGTGGATCATCTTCTTGAATTGTCTCACCTACTTCATTTTCGTTTTGTTCTTTGACCTGAATTGCCTCCCCTATTTCATTTTCGTTTTGTTTCTCTCCTTGAATTATGTCCCCTACTTCATTTTCCATTTGAGCTTCACCTTGAATTGTCTCCCCTACCTCAGTCTCATTCTGAACCTCACTTTGAACTGTCTCCCCTACTTCAGTCTCATTTTGGGTTTCATCAACATGAATTATCTTCCTATCATTGCTCTCATTCTGGTTTTCTTCGGATTGATTTACCCCATTTTCAGGAGTATCTTTCTGTGTGTCTTCGGCATCTGTCATATTTTGCTCCCTCACTTCTCCTCTACTTTCTATTTTCACTTTCATCGTTGACATATTCATCTCTGACTTGGAATCATCAGCAACATCCCCATGAACCGACTGAAAATCTCCTATGCTTTGCTCAATTTCTTCCTCTTCATTTTTTCTCGTTTTCCATTTGTCTTCATTGCTTATACCCGAATTGGTCCTACTAAGCCGACCATCAGGTCTATGATTTGGGAGGTCAGCGTCCCCATTTGTCACAACTGGTTCCTCATGCAATGACTTTTTACGAATGATTTCCCCTTGAACACGCAAATCTACATCCTGGCCATTAACAGGATTTCCCCAGCCAGCTAACGGACTCTTTCTACCTGCTGTTTTCAATTCTTGTGATCTGTCAGTATCAAGATGTCCCTGGAAAACAAGATTTCCATTTTAATCATGACATTTTGTTGACTTTATTTAAATGTGATTTATTTCCTGTTGTGTTCAACGTTAAATTTTTCTTTATCATATCCTGCATAAAGAATGAAATTAAAATGCATACTAGTAAAATGTAAGCTCTCATTTTCAACTTGACAATAAAGCATTGTTGTAAACACATTTGGCTCCTCAAAGAAATATCATAGCAATAATAACAACAATAAGGTTGCAATTATAGAGATATGAAAAAGTTTTTATGGAATAGTCATACCTGGTTCAAGTTTCCATTTCCATCTGAAATAAAAGAGTTCTCATTTATTGTTTTTTACAAATCCAGTAGAGTCCATGGACACACAGTACCATTTCAGATTATTAATTTATGAAACATGTCAATATTTAAATCATACATTTAATAGGTGAGAGCGAGTTATTTGATTTTCATTTTAAGCTTTTGACACAAAAACATGTAATTTACAGCACTCACTTTGTTTGTATTGAAACCAAATTCTTGTGCAAATTTTTTTTTTAATGAAACAAGAAAAAACATAATTTTATCTCATAAATAAAGTATTACTTAAATACTAATAGGTTGCATTTTATAAATTCGCTCAAACCACTATGCTTAGAGCAATAAAATGTCAATACATTTTTTCAATCCATAAAATTTTACGTCGAGAGATTGATATTAATTTTTTTTTTTCAATCTTTAGTTCGAGGCTTATGCAAAATTGACTACGGACATCAACTCTTAGACTGTGAGAAGATTTCTGAATAACTGAGAAATGACATCAATATATATTTTTTGAACAGGTTTAGGGACAATTAAGGTTCACTTACGTTTGACACCTTCAGTCTGAAAGTGAATATATAGAATCATTATTTTTTTTAATTATTACATCAAAACACTTTTATTTGAAATTGGTTATCAAATTAGTAAAATACTTTTTTTCTTCAAATGTTCCTACTGGATAATGAAAAAGAATTTAGTCAAAATATTGAATTTTATAGCACATTCTTTAGAAACAATAGTCTTAATAAATCAAATTAAAACAAATTTTTCTTTGAAAACACTTATTCTACAAGATATTCTTAAATTAATTTTAAATCTATACTGTATATACCAATACAATTTGTATTTAATGTTAATTATAATTCGTGTGAAAATACTTTTCGTTTACATGTCTGTAATGTAAAGTACCAACCTTGGCTAGAGACATCCTACTTGAGAGGCGATGGCTGGACTGGCGAGATTCACTGTACAGAGAATGATAGCAACAGACACAGAAATAGAAAGTTACAGACACAGAAAGGGAGGTAATTGATAGACCAAGGGAGATAATTGATAGAGGAATTGAATAGATGAAGAGGAAGATTTAGAAAAAAATAAAAATAAAAAAATTCATTAGTACAATTTATGATATATACATACATAGGTATGTATAACTTAGTACATTAGAATAACATGACAATTAATTTTGGTAGCCAACTATTTATGTTCTGTCGATAATAAACTTTGCTTTAAAAGATACAGTCCATAAATAGTAATATTTACACCCTAAAGCACTTATCATAGTGGTGTGTTATTCAAGATCTGTAGCTTTAGGCAATATAAATTGCTATCTGATAGGTGATGGTCTTTTAAACATATTGAAATCAGAAAAGTTTGGACATAAGTGAAATATTTTCCTAATATTTGATGTTGCATTTTATCTCCTGGAACAGACACTACATGGCAGTCAGTTCAAACAGAACAAAACTATAAAAGACAATCAAATTAAGAGTGCTAAGCATATGTAAAAAGAGCAAGGAAATCAAGTTTTTCTTCTTCTTCAAAACTGATTGATCATTTTAAAATGATATCAATGCTAGTGATGAAAATTATAACTAAACCAGAAGTCATTTATTTTGATTTTGGTAGATATGGTGGATGTGAAAACATTGTTGAGCAAAACAGAAAATCACATTGTCTTTACATATGACCTTGACCTTGAGTGTAATACCTAGTAGGTAAACATGTGCTTCTCAGTTTATTTACACACCATTTCACCCTAGTCTTTGTTTCACTTCCTACAAATGCTTATTTATAATTTTTCCTACTTCAATGATCTTATTCTGAATATTTTAAGCTTTTATTTGAAATAACAGTAGGATTGCTTGGTAGAAACATATATATATATAAAGATATATCTTTGAAGTATTACTCTAAGACTTTCATCTGAATAAGCACAATGAAGTTTAAAAGTTATATTGTTTCTTTTGTAACCAATAAACACATTAGGGGGAGAAACATGTACTGTACAAATACCACAGTTTAAGTAAAGCTGCATTTCCCAATTGATTGGCAAAACTACAAATTGCATCAACTGGGTAATATAATACATTTTTTAGTAAGAATATTTGAAACTTGGTTTTTAACTGATAGCAAAAAATCAAAATAACATCAAAAGAATAAACTTAAAGAGATAAAAAAAACTGATTAGCAAATCATTATGTACATAAAATGACAATACTAAGATTTTTTAAGAAGAAACATAAGAACTCTTCAATAATTCACAGTACACAGAGCATTAAGAATTCACAATACAGTCAGAGCTTCAAGAATTCACAAATTGCAGATCTTCAAGTATTCACAGTATGCAGAGCTTCAAAGATTCACAGTATGCAGAGCTTCAAGAATTCACAATATGCAGAGCATTAAGAATTCACAATTTTGCATATCTTCAAGTATTCACAGTATGCAGAGCTTCAAGAATTCACAGTATGCAGAGCTTCAAAAATTCAAAATACACAGAGCTTCAAGAATTCACAGTACACAGAGCTTCAAGAATTCACAGTACACAGAGCTTCAAGAATTCAAAGTACACAGAGCTTCAAGAATTCAAGATTTCACAATACACAGAGCTTCAAGAATTTACAGTACACAGAGCACCAATAATTTTCAGTACACAGAACATCAAGAATTTACAGTACCAGTATGCAGAGCTAGTAGATTTCACAGTATGCAGAGCTTCAAGAATTCACAGATACAGAGCGTCAAGAAAGCACAGTACACAGAGCATCAAGAATTCACAATTACAGAGCGTCAAGAATTCACAGTACACAGAGCTTCAAGAATTCACAGTACACAGAGCATCAAGAATTCACAGTACACAGAGTGTCAAGAATTCACAGTACACAGAGCATCAAGAATTCACAATTACAGAGTGTCAAGAATTCACAGTACACAGAGCTTCAAGAATTCACAGTACACAGAGCTTCAAGAATTCACAGTACAAATAGAG
>JAUMGZ010027979.1:0-19710 GCA_032359645.1 Pododesmus macrochisma | reverse complement strand
TATGGAAAGAGATTGAAGAACTGACTGACAATATTATTAACTATATATATATATATGTTTGTTAAGTATTATGGAAAGAGATTGAAGAACTGACTGACAATGTTATTAACTATATATATATATATGTTTGTTGAGTATTGTGGAAAGATATTGAAGAACTGACTGACAATGTTATTAACTATATATATATATATATATGTTAAACAATGCAAAGTAAACAGATTGAACTTCTAGAAAGTTTCTCTTCCTGAATTAAATGTTGTGTTAAACTTCCTAAATCTGAAGTAAGAGCATCAAGCAAAATAATAGTAAACCCACCATCATCTCCACATGTCATCTTAGATACAGTGGTATTAGAGGGAGGCTGATGCTCTCCCTCTTCCTTCTCGTCCACTGGTACGTAGCTATCCTGATCCCAGGAACCGAAAAACCAATCATTCTGTTAAACACAAAGAAACAGCATTTAAACCTTTGTAAAATACCTTGCCCTTTTATCATCTCTACACCTGTGTAATAATGATACACTTGTTGCAACCATACGTTTTTAGCAGTAATTGTCGGTTTGTGGGATTTTAATTTTCAAAATTCATGTTTTATTAATCTCCTTTCCCTCTTTCACATTCTAGATTTTGTGTATTTATTTTCTCATCCAATTCATCAATTAAGGAACCATGTTTTTTCAGAAATTTTTCAAAATGATAAAAGTTAGCATGAGTGACGTATTAACACATAACCCTTCTTTAAAGAAACAGCTATTTTACTCATTATACAGTAGTCTTCCCTTACATCATTTATTGGTACCGTATACAATTTGAGCTCCCTTCTCAGGCATACCTGCCAACCTCTAGAGTATCAAAAGAGGGTCATAATGCGTGACATACTTTTCGGACTGTCAATTTAGGCAAAATAAGTTAAATCATCAGTTAATCATATACATGTCTTTAATTCTAAGCAAAAAACATTACAGCAAATTTACATGACTGTGGATTGAGTGCTCAGTCAGTTGTAGTTATTTCAGTATGTATATATTTCACTATTGCCCACAACTGCAATTTACAATATCAGTTTACAGAGAATGGGGCAGAAATCAGTGCCATCCTCTGACTGATAAACTATAATTAATTAATCAATCTTTGTGCACAAGTGAGTTGGGCTGCGTAGTCAGTGTGTGATCTCAGAGCATTGTGCACATTTCACGGTATGTCATTCATTGTTTTAGTTGACCCCTAATCCTATCTAAACAACTGACCACTGTGGTGTATTAACATCGATTAAATGATTTACCTTTATTGATACATTATGTTAAGTTAAGAGGTGCTAAGAGAACACTGTCATCAAACACATGTTCGATCGGGTGGAAATATTAGCACTCTGTATTCTCTGGTTTTATCAATAGCCAAGTGTTGCAAACTAAAATTAGCTTCATTTGCTGCAATGAATATTTGTAAACAAACCACTGTGTAATAGTAAGGATTGCTTAATACATGCCATGTTTTCACACAGGTAATATATTACAGAAGAATACATGAACTTTAATGGCATAAACATGTTAAAGTAAGGAAACTCTTATTAAAAACCGGGTGAAAACAATGACCCGCCATGTGATAGCATTTGCAGATGGAGGGTTAAAAAAGCGGGTGTAACCCAAGGAAAGTGGGCGAGTAGGCAGGTATGTCTCAGGTAGCTATACTTACATGCAATATAACGCTCTCCACTATTCGGCACTGATCTGACATGTCCTGGATCATCGTCGCCATGTTGTCGTCGTTTTGCCGAATCAGTGTCGGTCCAAACATCAAAGCCAAATTTCTAGAGTCCATCTTTAAAGCAACAAAATTTGTTATTTATATTGAATATGTGTGTAGGCTTTACTTATGTATTTAACAGAAATATGCATTATCAGCATACTCTAAACATCCTAGTAACTACTTATTATAGGATTACAATGTTACACAAGCGACAAATCAATTATCAAGTGCAGAAGTTGATGATTTAATTACAAATACAAGGTCCTGTACAAAACTCTACTTTGTTTTATAAGGCTGCAGAGTAAAATACAAAAATTATAAGTTTATTTTAAACTTTTCGTATAAATGTTGTAAATATTCTAATTTTGGAAGAGTCTTTTTTTGTAAAATAAAAATGAAAGAATCTTAACAACAGTAACCATATTACCTTGTTAATGTATCCCATGCTTGATACTTTATTTAGATGCTCGGCAAGATGTTTGAATGTTTCAAAATGATGTTCGGGAAGTGCATGAAGAAGGCGCTTCAGTTTGAGCATTCTACGTTCTGGGTTATCTATCCTGTTGGCATTGATGAAACTCTGATACAGATCTGAAATAAAATGACATACGTTTTTAATTATTTTGCCTATTCATATGATTTAGGGTTACCAATCTTTCACTTTCTTCATTTGCTTGTGTGTGTAGTTTTGACAGATGAAACAAGTCTGCAGTATTTGATGCAGATGGTATAACGTTGCAGTGTTCCCTTGGTTACTGTTAACATAAGCCTTATACAACTGACATGTAGTCACCCTGGCAACTCAATCCTATGTTATGTCAATTTATCTTTTGTGACCATGCAATTTCTTGTAAAAAGGGAAGATTACGCCTTTGGTAACAAAGGTAAGTAAAAACAACTAACATTTGGTGCCTATATGTAAGCAAGAGTTTTTCCAACTAAGTAAACAGGAAAAATAACTGTTGAACGATCCATATAAACAAAGGGAAATAACTCTTGAAAACTAAAGTGTCTTACTAACCTGTTGTGATAAGGGGTATTGGTAACTTCCTGAAGAAAGCCTTCAACAAACTACTGATAACATTGACATCACACCATTTCTCATGATCCACGTTCATGTTGTCAATCCCCTAGGAAAATGTCAAATAAAATATCAGTATTTTTCCATACAATATTTTTTTGGTGCAAAAAAGGGACAAAATTTGATTGATAAATCTTCAAAATAATTAAGTTTAAATATTTAGCAGAAATATTTACATGTACATCATAGTTTTACAAATAAAGTAAGATGTAAGTTTTGTGTCTTGCATTTTAGTTTTGTAAATTTGTAATGTTTTCTCCATTCTTCTATATGCACAATCCTTAGTGCCTTTTCATTAACTTGTAACTAGTAATATATTGATGAATCATCTCTTTACCCAAGTCCAAACAAAATTGCTGTTCCAAACAAGAACTGCTTGTTTAAAAACTTCTCAAGTCAAAACTATGGTTTATATTAGCCAATGTTTTAAGAACCATTAAAATGATAAATCATATAACTGTAGTATGGGGGTACCTTGTTTAGTTCCTCTTGCATCATGTTAACGGCAGCCGAGTTACCTGGAACTCTGTAGACTCCCGTCACTTCTAAACCCCGAGCCTCTATAATCTTGGTACAAAGATCCACAATCATTGGTACAAACTGTGAAAAAATAATAATAAAAGATTACACAAATGTTAAAACTACCAGTATTGTTTCAATAAACTCTGGTGTTTTATTATGCTGAAAACAGTTTCTAAGCTAAAAAAATATTTTAACTCCCTCTTTGAATCACCTGCATTTTCCTTGCAATCAAAAATGCTTTTTTAATAGTGATGGGTTGTTGCACACCTAACTGTGGTAACATTACTAACATAACAAAATCATAAATCATTTCTAAGGACAAGAATTACCAGTATTTACTACAGATTGAACCTAAAGTAACGTATAAAATGACACCGCCACAGTGAATAACTGACCTCATTATTTGGAGAGGGTATGGCACACTCAAGAGGTACTCCAAACATGGCCGACACCTCCATATCATCAGAGCTTCCTAGGTTGCCTCCCCCTAGTGGGTGCTTTCTCAAGTTCTTTAACTTAACTTTAAAGGTCTTTGCCTTAGAAGAATCATCTGAAATTAAAATATTCAACATCTAAATCATATCGGATTTTCTTTCCTATAACATCTAAATCATATTGGATTTTCTTTCCTATAACATCTAAATCATATTGGATTTTCTTTCCTGTAACATCTAAATCATATTGCATTTTCTTTCCTGTAACATCTAAATCATATTGGATTTTCTTTCCTATAACAGTGGTCCAGACAAACCACTGGCCCTGGCTAGTACAAATTATACACTAATGGCTTTTTTGGCTACACATTACAAATTAATATCAAATGAAGATATTTATGTCCTTATTCTGTATTTATTTGACCTAAATACCAATAGGAAAGAAAAGTTTGTGAACAAACAGACCTTGGTAGCTGGTGATTCAGGCTAGTGCACATCCGTATACCAACTAGTTATATAAAGCACTAATAAGGGTGCTTTAAAAATAGGTGTGGGAGTGCTCAAGAAGCAAGCATTTAATTTTTTGTCTTACAAACCAAATGTTCAATTAAAAACTGCCAAAACCCCTCAAACTGTCTGCAGTTCAAAACCCCTCTAACTGTCTGCAGTCTAAAACCCCTCTAACTGACTGCAATCCAAAACCCCTCTGTCTGAGGTTCGAAAATATTTCACAAATACAAAACTTTTTCGAAACTTGAAATAAACATGTAACAACTCTACAGTAAAATATCATCCATTAGTAAACATCAATCACTGACCTGGTTTTTTACGCTTGGTGCTAGGTGATGATGGTATCTTTGGGTACTTTAGTGAGATTCCTGAAAGCTTTTTGGTGGCTTTAGGCGGGGCCTGTGGAGATGTCTTTAGGGAGGATGTGCTCACAGCCTGTGTCTCGGCCTGACTGGACTTTCGCAAGATGAAGTCAACATTGACAAGTCCCTGTTCCTGCAATAGAGATCCATACAAACATTCACATTATTTGAATTTAAGGTACAGATGGGCAACAGTTGTACTGTTATCCAGGCCTTTACATCTTTATCTGTTAAAAGTTTAGATTATAAATGTGGTGGATATGTAGACACGAGTATGTTCTTATCAGTCCAAGGAAAATGTGGGTACTAAGGAAGCAAATTTTGCCATCTTATTTCTCACTCATAATAAATATCTCCTTATTATTGCAAGACTTTTCAGTCAAAGATCAACAATTGCATGCACATGGCGTCAATTTTATGTCCTAATTTTTGAAATTCTGTATGGTGCATTTTTCAAATAAAATGAGTTCTGTCAGATTTAAAGATTCCGTCAACTCTAAACATGGTTTTATCTGTTGACAATGTGACGTCCGAGTTGGGGTTGTTATTTATATCTGTTGACACTATGTACTTACGTCCGAGTCAGGGTTGTTGTTTTTCTGTATGGCAGATATCCAACTAATCATCCCTTCCTGGTCCTCTGTCTGAAATAGATACTCGGAGCCATTGTACGTCTTAAGACGAAACACATTCTTTTTCTTGGTGTAATCATAAGCGATGTCTACAATGCAGGATTTGATGGAGATCGGCTGGTCCTCGAATGTGAATGGATGTGTCTGTAAAGAAGTTATAGTTACACAAAGTGAGAAACTAAAAATACCACAGAATAAGGTCATATTATACATCCTAATATGCACAGAAAAACATAGTACAAACCTACATTTACCTACAAACCTATATGTAACACACTAGATTTATTTTTCACAGACATTGTCTGTAGACCCAAAACTAATTTATTTGGTAAAATCCTACAGTGAATTCTGACCTCAAAATAATGTACATGTGTAATGAAATGCTTGCTTGTTTTAACATTTTACCTCTCTTTAACACATTGTAGGTCATATACGCACTGGGCTTGTAACAGGACCAACTCAATGCGACATGGATTTTGTATTTTCATGACAACGTTATAAAATAATCAACTTGTACCAATCATACAAAATTATATATCATCTCCAATTTTTTTTGGACAAAATGTTCAATGTTACATATTATCTCAAAGTCTACATCCTGACCCACCTAGTCCAGACTTTTACATTCCAGACTAAAGACAAGCAGCTTCTATTGTCATATCTAAGTAAAAAAAAGCAGTACTAACCATTCCAGGTTCTTTTCGTTCTTTATGTAAATAGAGGGCATGACCTCTAAGCTCCACCCATACAGGCCTCCAGGACCTATCACTGCTTCTCTGTAAGATAATAAACATGACATAACATTCACAATATTTTCTTTTAAACAATTCTTTTATTGATTTTTTGTCAGATATGTAAAAGGTCATTAGAAGTCAATTAAAAAATTTCATTTCTCTCATCTGTTCATGCTTACTGTTCTTAACAAAAAATGGTGGAAGGGAGATAACTCTCTAACAAAAATGTTTTGCTTGTGAAACATCTAAAACACTGTGTTAGTCATAAAGAACAGTAGGCTGGCATTGCTGTTCACAACATTTTAAAATAATACAGAAAGTATCTTATAGGATCTAAGAATGAATTAAATTCAGCTTTCAGACATAAAATAGGGGAGATGGAATGTTTCTTTTCCCTTTTCTTTCATATCTACACAGTACAGTGCTTTGACAGTATATTATTATAATGGTATTATTATAATGGTATTACTAAATGCGAGACTCAGGTTTAACATGACCTTAATGTGTTATTTGTTTCGAAATCAAGTTTTATGACAGCAGCAAGACTAATAAATTAAGAAACAATGGGGATGTAAAATCTCACAGAATTCTTGAAAATTGCAGAAATTCATTGTTTATAAAACACTAAAGAAGACAAACAAACAAACTTTGGTCTGATCAACTGTTAATTGGTCTAAAAAGATAAAACTTATAAACCAAAATTCTTTTCCCTTCCTCAGAAGACAAAGACTTTTTATCAGCATGTAATGTGTAGGAATTCTTACCTTGCCATCCGTGATGTCAGTTTTATAAAACAAGGTTCCCTCTTTCTCGACCTCCTGTAGTGGACTCGCTGGGTCTGGTTTCCTCTCCACAGCAGCCTCAAGTATCTTTGGAGTCTAAACATAATCAGACATATATTGTTAAATGCAGGAACTCAATCAAAATTTTCTACTCACATTTGAACAGACTCAATCTGTTGAAGTCAGTACAATCAATTATCTTTCCTATATTACAGTGTTTTTCTTAAACAAATAAATTTGAGCAACAAATACAGTTAAACAGGATTTTTTTCCTTTAGAATATTCAATATTTACTTTCATTTTCTATGTCATGAATCATATACAAATAGAACAAGTCCTACCTTTTCACCAAAGAATGCTTTCAGCTTCTTCATACTTGGGTGGTGTTTTTGGGGTGTAAGTCTGTAAATATAATGAAAAGCATAATTATAATATTCAAAATGAAAATATGTTAATTAAATTTTTTTATCAATACGTAATATTTTCATCTCTCACTTAACCAAAAATTGGTTGCATTTTCATTAAATGTGCCAAAATGGCCCTGGATTGACTTTATTTAATATGTGTGAGTGTATGTGATCACAATTTTAATACATTCTAAAACTTAATCATTTATTATATTGGGTATCAGATATAATGGTCACCTGCTGTATCAATATTCATAAGAAATAAGAAATTTTATGACAAGTTTGAAACAATGTTGAAAATCAAATCACTAACTGTAATTGTAAGTCTTGTCCTGATTGGTTGGGAGAAGCTGACTTGTCCAATGAAAGCTTGTGGCTGTCCCTGTCTTTGGCTGTGGCCATGAGATATGATGTTCTCCTTTGCAGTTTGATAGCATCTTCCTCAGCAGTGCCTGAAATTCAGATTCAATTTGACAAATGACATGAAGACCAATATAACACTATTAATACAAAGACAACACCTTTTCCCTCCCCCACCTTCTAAAAAGATGTATGATGAAATGACACTCAAGTATAGCCACTTATATTCAATAGTCTACCTTATATAGCAACTAACGAAATATTTCACAAACTGTCAATAAAATGTAAAAATTAAAACAGAAAGCAGCTTTTCACTTTATTTAACAATTTAAAAAAAAAATATATCAAAATGATGAATGGATTAAAATAACCTATATTTTGGCATATTAATATGTTCATCAGAATAATCAAAAATACAAAAAGCTGCAAGAGTTATTTCCCTTTAGTGCTTTGACCTCTTAAAACATTTAAAGCACACAATTCTAAATTTTCTTATTTTCCAGTATAAAGAATACATGTATTAACCATTAAAACCTTCTACCACCTAATTTCTGGTGTTAAACTTACTCTCTGTTTTCTTGCGGAGTTTTACAGTGGGACTAGAGTCCTTGATAGGCGTACTAGTGAGAGCGAGACCGTCCACAGTACTAGGTGGGGGCATGAGAGCTGAAATAAACACAAACACCAGGTCAGTACCATCACTACACACTAACATGTTAGACCTATACCATGGAAATATCTGACTGTATTAACCTGTCTAAAAAATATGTAACAAACATTTGAATGGTGTAGTATATTTAAATGTTAATAATGTTTTTACAGCATTTTAAATTGTGTGTTATTTCTCTGTCATGTTGCCTTCATGTTGCGCTTTCAACTTAAATTCTTTAGTTTGAGAGTAACAATTATTAAATTGTAGAGTTAGTTTCACATTAACTCTTTTTGACCACTTAAAACAATGAAAGATCGAGGAATAAAAATTTGATGTTTTCCCCAGGTGTTTTTGTTGCCTTGAATGCCTCATAGAATACACATTTAGCTGTATTCACCTGTCCAACCCAAAAATACTAAAAAAGATGTGCTAAAGTTAGTTCTAATATTGATTATAATCTAATATGTACATTAATACTTAAAGATTAAATGATTTTTTGCAATATTAATACAGTTGTTTGGCAGAAGTGAGTTTGTAGTTCCTTATTTCACTATATTTCTAGTAATTAAAAAAAAAGGAAAAAAAAAACCATGTGTAGTCTTATCTCAACCAATTTTCAATTTTAATCAACTTTTCATCATTGAATTTGATTTTAATTTTCCAATGAGTATTTTAAAATGTGTTAAGTTAAAAAAATAAAATAAAATAAAATTTGAGGGCATAAAACACTATACAGTAAATGGTCAATTTGTAAACTTTAAAATGTCTTGAACTTTTTGCCGTTCATTGAACTATGTATCATTTATTTTATTCAAATTATTTATTGTGTTGAAAACTTCATTAAATTTGTTGAGAGATGGGTTCAAAACATTTTGTTGGAAAAAATTCCAAATATTTATAAACATGTTGTAAAATAACATACTGTGGACTCACTTATAGCCAAATATTGTATAATGATGGATATAATATTGAATGTTCTATAATATGTGTACATATAAGTTGTAAATATTGTGACACTCACACACATAATAAATATTACATTTTTTGAGTCATGCATACATTCAAGGCAGCACGTATCTGTTCCACAATATTTATTATAATGTATTTCTGGTATTATACTTGCTTCAAGAGTTAATTTAACTGAGACACATTATATCACTACTGTCATATAGAGAGAGAGGCACAAATAAAGAGTTCTACTGACCTGAACTTATGGATGAGTATGATGTCATTGTTGTGTTGCCACTAGTTGTCATGGATACATGGGTTCCGTGCCAAGGAGACATAGTAGGTGGGGAGTCTGGACACGTCATTTCCTCATTAGGTGACTGAGGACCAACTGTAAATGCAATGATATGATTAATTTTCTGATTTCAAAAATAATTTTCAATCTAAAAATACAATGAGCCGTTTCAATTTTATGAATTTCTGATTAGTAAGAATTAACATTCTCATAATAAACAACAAATTTGTTCCAAAAAAATTATCAAAAATATTTCATGACGTGTGTCTCGACATGTGATAGGTAAATTGTTTACATAGATTGACTTCCCTTTTAAATTGCTTTCTGATATACAGTGACAGATTATACTGTACTGCATTGAGGAACAGGTTTCATCATAACAGACCTTTATGTAACAAAATTAATTACTATTAAGTATGTACTTACACTGGTTTTGATGCTTAGGACTGACAGCAGACAGAAAAGAATGTTTTCGGACGGGTTTATGTCCCCGAGGTTCGTCTATGCTGTCCTCCTCTAGATTCTGTCCACCATCCATAATATCCTCAGAGGCATGGTCAGGAGACTTTGAGTCCTGATAGCTGACCATCCCTGCTCTATTGTCTTGATACGCAGGCATTTGTAAGATCTCAACAATCGGTGACGAGGATGAGTTTGAATTCCCCTGAGATACATATATCCTGATTGGGGCAGATTCTTGATACTGGGGCTGTTGTGGGCCTCGTTGTTCGGAGGTGGATCTTGAGCTGTGTGCTGACCCTGATGATGATGGCTCTGGTGAGGAATAATGTGACCCCTCTGAGGAAGACATTCTACGGATTCTAATTGTGCCATCTTCATTTTTTTCAAAGTTTCTCAAGCGGTTTTCAACACTTGTAAATTTTCCCTGAGATGTAATCTTTTTGATTTCTGTTTTGTACCTATTAAAGTTACCACCAGGAGAAGTATTCTCATTCTTCCCATTTTCAAACTGTTTCTTACGATGCTGCACAAACGGTCGATTGTCACTTTTTTGTTTGATTTCAATCTGTGTTGACACTGGTGATTTAGTTAATGCAAAAGCTGTACCATAACTGCCAGGTACCTGCACAGTTGTTGAACTGGACATTGGACCATGTGGATGACCATTGCTATCAGTTTCAATTGTTTTATCACCTATCTTAACTATGAATGTTGTTCGAGAACCTTCACCCGGACTCCGAGACTCGTGAAACCTGGGATTATAATTAGTTCTTAGATTTCGTTCGGAATGAAATTGACCAGTATGCGAGGCAAGGTCATCCACACTTGCTGACATTTTTGTACTTGTTGATGACTGTGACACCACAGGCACATAATGGCGTGTCGAGTGAATCTCCGACCTCTTGCTGCTTTCATCACCCATATTGTCTTGTGTGGTTTGAGATCGAGTCAAACCTGCTATTTGATTGGCTAATGCTGGAGAGGGTTCTGGGTAACTATGACGAGATGGTGATGATGAATAACTAGGTGATGTGGCACTGGTGGTCTTTCCTCGGTGATTACTATCGGATGACTTCTGTTCAAATGGTAAAACTCGACTCTGGGGTCGTACAGTGACAGACCTCGATACATTTTCTAATGAATCATTTGATTGTAAAATATTTTCAACTGACCTCCAATACAGAGATCCTGTTCGACCGGCCAAGTTGTCGGAGCTGACAACCTTCTCATCTTTAGATGGAGATGGGTAGTATAATCCAAGCGAATATGTCCTTGGTTGTTGCCCCATATTCTCTTTGGTACTAGCTTCAAATTGTTTTCGCTTTTCACTAAAACTATACTTATATATATCACTTCCACTAACATTACTCCTAAGCTGTGGAGAAATGCTGAGTCCTGATGTGTACGATGTTGAAGATTTCATTTTTCTACCTTTGTCAGATGATAGGTAATCGTACCGCCTATCTTCAATATCGTTATTATTATCCTCTACAGAAGATGCAGACATTCTCCTTTCTCTGTCACCACGGTAACTTTTTACAGGGTCCCTATAAAAAACATTGTCGGTGGAAGCAGTGGAAGCTAGTGGGAAAGATGGTGGTGGTGATTTGACCTTGAAAGGACTTTGATTACTACTTGTATTACTACTACCTCTACTATGATAAAGTGAAGGCTCAGACTGCATCAAGTTTCCTTTTGTACTCTTGTAGGCCTGTCAAATATTTAAGAATAAAATATAATTATAAAGTCTGTCAGTACATTAATGAAAATTACAACAACTTTTTTTAAGAATTTACTGGGTTGAATTTGAAAAATTTGATATACATGTATTTGTATTAATGAATCAATATTAATTTCCGATGACAGGACTTAATTTATTATATATATCAACCAGATAGTTTACTTCTAGAAAATTACAAACATGTGGTAAAGAAACAAGAGACCCATCGGGCCTTAACTGTCACCTGAGAAATCCAAGTCAAACATTGTCCAAACATTTTTACGAGTTATCATCTATATAAAAATTGCCCTGCCCCTTATGAACCTTCCCCTTCCCCCACCTTTACTTGAACTTAAATTCTGATCCTCATCATCAAAGGATCACTTTGTGGAATGTTGGTCAAAATCCACCAGTTAGTTTCAGAGATGTCTTTGAAGGTTGTGCACTGTGATCCCTTATGGCCCCATCCCTCAGCCCCCTGGAGTGTTGGCCCCTTCTTGAGTAAGATTCTGATCATCATCATCTAAGCATCATTTTGTGAAAGGTTGGTCAAAAAATCCACTAGTAAGTTTCACAGGAGATGTCTTTTGAAGGTTTTGCATTCTTGGCCCCTTATTACCCTGCCCCTCAGTCCCCTGTGGTGTTACCCCCTTCTTGAGTTTAAATTTTAATCCTCATCATCAAAGCATCACTTTGAGAATGGTTGGACAAAATCCACCAGTAAGTTTCAAAGGAGATGTCTTTTGAAGGTTTTGTATTCTGTGGCCCCTTATGCCCCCACCCTAAAGCTCCCCTGGGGGTCAGTCCTGTCTTGAGTATGAATTCTGGTCCTTATCATCTAAGCATCATTTTGTAAAAGGTTGGTCAAAATCCACCGATAAGTTTCAGAGATGTCTTTTGAAGGTTTTGCACTATGTAACCCCATATGACCCCTTCCCTCAGACCCCCTGGGGGATCAGCCTCTTCTCAAGTATAAATTCTGAACCTCATCATCTAAGCATCATTCTGTGAAAGGCTGGTCAAAAACCTCCAGCAAGTTTCAGAGGAGATGTCTTTTATATGTTTTTACACTCTATATCACCCCTTATGGCCCCGCCCTCAGCCCCATGAAAGTCAGACCCTTCTTGAGTAAAAATTCTGATCCTCATCATTTAAGCATCATTTTGTGAAAGGTTAGTCAAAATCCACCAATTAGTTTCAGAGGAGATGTCTGTTGAAGGTTTTGCACTTTGTGACCCAATATGGCCCCGCCCCTCAGCCACCTGGGAAGTCAACCCCTTTTTGAGTATAGATTCTGATTACCACCATAGGCTGATGATTATCACCAAGTTCCATCAAAATCTAACTGATGGTTTCTGAGGAGAAGTCGAAAATATGATTGTTTACGGAGGACAGACGAAGACGACGCACGGCGCACGAAAGTTGATCACAATAGGTCACCTTAAGTTTTTCAGGTGACCTAAAAAGGAAAAGTTCTTCTCAGAGAAAATAACTCGACTAAATTTGTAAACTGATCAGAATTAAAGCATCAAATTAATGTGTTTTAAAACTCAAACAAATAAATTGATGATTTCTTTTCAAGTAGACTGTACTTAAATGACTTCAAAGTGACATTCACATTCTTAATTGTGTTAAGTCAATGACTATATTTACTTTTATGGTGCATATTCCGACCTGTTTTAACTTTTTTATATCAGCAACATTCTGCAATTGAAATTTTGAATACACAATTCATAAACAATACAAAATACAAATTATACATTGCAACATCTTTTCAGTCTTTATCTATTTTACAGCCATAAGCGGTTATGGACACAAAGGAAATGTCCCATTAATTTAAAAATATAACAGAAACTTTTCTTTGATATAAAAAGTACTTCAATCATTAATCAGTTAGAGTGACCTGTCATGTAGTCATACACTTTCTAGTGATTAACACCTACATGCAGCTCTTTTATTATTCGACAATTATTAAAACATTCCCCTGGCAGCAAAGATGTGCCTCTTCATATCAAATGTTAATTTAAAACAAGAGGCTTGTTGGGCCTTAACGTCCACCTACATACGTTAACAATGCAAGACTATCTTTAAACTAAATTACAAGATACATCTTCATAAAGGTTCCTGAAAATCTGATAAACCGTTCTTGCCAAGAAGTCAACAATGTCTAAGTCAATCAGAAGCCAGGGTGGCCATATTGGATGGAGTTCGGCAACTTCAAACATAAATCTTAAAGGGGATTATGCAAGGAACATGTACATCAAGTTTCGTGAAAATCTGACACACAGTTATTGAAAGCAGTTGAAAATGTCTCAGCCAATCAGAAGCCACAGCGGCAGACCTGCCAACCCTATATGACAGAAAGGAGTAATAAGCCAGGGGTCATCAAAAGAGGTGAACGCTGGGCAATTTAAGGCTCTTTTTGACAGTATCTAAACTTGCCAACCAGATGCAAATTCAACATAGAACAATAGAAAAACCCAGTTTTTGAACAAATGCATATTGAAAACCTTAAAAAAAGTTATGTCATTTTTTCTCAAGTATGTTCTCTTTGACAATGTTCTACAATGGTTGAAGTGAACAAACATTCTGCATTAATTACTGCATGTTCAGTTTTGGAATCAGTCTTGACAAAGAAATTGTTCATTTTCCCGTTCCTTGAACCTTGCTGAAATTCAAAATTTTGTTGATGTTTCAGTGTTTTTGAATGTTTTTTAATGTCATGTTCCCCTCCGTGTGAAATGAGAAAGTCTGAGACACAAATAGAACAACGTGCGTAAGAAACTCCTTTCAAAGACTTTAGGACCCAAGGATATTTCAAAGAGTATTCCTTTCTAAATGTTTGCACTGATGCTATCTTCCGTTTTTTCTCCGGTGTTGGGGATTCTTCATCATGCTCATCACTAGAAATAACTTCAGCAACACGTTTTCCCGCCATCTTTGCATTTGCAATATTCACTATCTTTAAAACGTTTGAAGACATTGTTTATTTCTGGAGCTTTCAAATGACTAAGATTTTCAAAAAACTAATTCTCCAATCAATAACGGACAGGGAAATTCCGGATTTTGGTAAAAATCGTAATTTTAAAAACAAAAGCGTACCAGCGTAATTCGGGATGAAAAATCGTAAAAATTACGCTAAAATAGTAATGGTTGGCAGGTCTGCACAGCGGCCATAATGGATGGAATTCGTCAAAATTGAAACACAAGGAACATGTACATCAAGTCTCGTGAAAATTTGAACAACGGTTTTTGACAAGAAGTTGAAAATGTTGCAGTCAATCAAAAGCCAGGGTGGCCATATTGAATGGAGTTTGGCAACCTCAGACATAAATCTTAAAGGGGATTATGCAAGGAACATGTACATCAAGTTTTGTCAAAATTTGACACACAGTTATTGAAAGCAGTTGAAAATGTCTCAGCCAATCAGAGGCCACAACAGCCATATTGGATGGATTTCGGAAACATCAAACACAAATCTGAAAGGGGGCCATGCAAGGAACATTGTACATCAAGTCTCGTGAAGATCTGAACAATGGTTCTTGACAAGAAGTTAAAAATGTCTCAGCCAATCAGAAGCCACAGCGGCCATAACGGATGGAATTCGGCAAAATCGAAACACAAATCTGAAAGGGGGCCATGCAAGGTACATGTACATCAAGTTTCGTGAAAATCTGACAAACGGTTCTTGACAAGAAGTTGAAAATGTCTCGGCCAATCAGAAGCCACAGCGGCCATAATGGATGGAATTAGGCAAAATCGAAACACAAATCTGAAAGGGGGCCATGCAAGGAACATTGTACATCAAGTTTAGTGAAAATCTGAACAACGGTTCTTGACAAGAAGTTAAAAATGTCTCAGCCAATCAGAAGCCACAGTGGCCATAATAGATGGATGGAATTCGGCTAAATCGAAACACAAATCCGAAAGGGGGCCATGCAAGGAACATGTACATCAAGTTTCGTGAAAAACTGACCAACGGTTCTTGACAAGAAGTTGAAAATGTCTCAGCCAATCAGAAGCCACAGCGGCCATAATGGATGGAATTCAGCAAAATCGAAACACAAATCTGACAGGGGGCCATGCAAGGAACATGTACATTAAGTTTCGTGAAAATCTGAACAATGGTTCTTGACAAGAAGTTGAAAATGTCTCAGCCAATCAGAGGCCATAGTGGACATATTTGATGGAATTCCGCAAAATCAAAACACATATCTGAAAGGGGGCCATGCAAGGAACATTGTACATCAAGTTTTGTGAAAATCTGACCAACGGTTCTTGACAAGAAGTTGAAAATGTCTCTGCAAATAAGAAGCCACAGCGGCCATAATTGATGGAATTTGGCAAATTCGATAAAACAAATCTGAAAGGGGGCCATTCAAGGAACATGTAGTAGATGTACATCAAGTCTCGTGAAAATTTGAACAAAGGTTCTTGACAAGAAGTTAAAAATGTCTCAGCCAATTAGAGGCCACAGCAGCCATATTTGATAGAATTCGGCAAAATTGAACACATATCAGAAAGGGGGCCATGCAAGGAACATTGTACATCAAGTTTCGTGAAAATCTGACCAATGGTTCTTGACAAGAAGTTGAAAATGTCTCTGCCAATAAGAAGCCACAGCGGCCATAATGAATGGAATTCGGCAAAATTGATAAACAAATCTGAAAGGGTACCATTCAAGGAACATGTAGTAGATGTACATCAAGTCTCGTGAAAATTTGAACAAAGGTTCTTGACAAGAAGTTGAAAATGTTTCAGTCAATCAGAAGCCACGGGGGCCATACTGGATTGAATTAGGCAAAATCGAAACAAAGATCTGAAAGGGGGCCATTCAAGGAACATGTACATTAAGTCTCGTGAAAATTTGAACAATGGTTCTTGACAAGAAGTTGAAAATGTTTCAGCCAATCAGAAGCCATGGCGGCCATATTGGATAAAATTCGGCAAAATCGAACACAGATCTGAAACGGGGCCATACAATTGTTGTAATTTTTTGTAATTTAAGCAAATCGGAGTAGTATATGAAGAAATGTTAAAAATGCAAGACTTTGTTAAGGCTCATATAGCAGTCATTTATAATTTACATGTAATTAGAGATAAATGAAAATTGACCCACGAACAACATTTAATGTAGTTGACAGTCTGGCAGCTTTCACAGAAAGTGATAGCAGCTGCATTTCACTTTAAGTTTAACTACAATAGTTATAAATTAGAATAGGAATGAAATTGCTTTAAAAATAACATACAAATCAGAGTACAGATACTTACAATGCCATGATTTTGCAACAAGTCAATGTCTTGGAATAAGGATTCCTGTAAATAAAGTCAAGTACAAACATAACAAGGAAACATTTTTTCAGTGTCAGTAAAAACATTTTTTTCTTTTGTCTTTTACACAGTCAAATTGTTCATTTTAGATGTTGCATTAATTTATTTTGATTTATTTTAATTTATACTTGAAAAAAATCTGAGAAAAAAATATCGTAGCTTGTATATAAACATAAATATCAGATATTCACATACAAGACAGACAGTTTATGTATTTTTCCCCCATAAACCAAAAGGGCACTTTCCCCAAAACCTAGATTAATCTCTGAACATAGACACTAGAAAAAAATAGCAGTAGTATCAAGGTACTTTGTTATATTTGCTTATCAAAATGATGAAAACACGCAAGATTCTGCTCTGAATGACAGATAGTCATTTCCTGGTCAAATCTCGATATATAAAGCTGTCTGAAAATGCGTGAAAATTTCCTGAATTTTTCTCTATTTGTTTAATTTGCGCATTAAGATTTTGAAGCATAACTTCCCCCCCCAAAAATGGGCACATTACTTGGATTTTTACGGTAATTCACCCTTCTCAGTAGAAAACTACTTCCATAAATTTGCTATTTCACGAAAACCCATTCAATAACTGTTTTATTATACTGATGCAAACACTGCGCTTGCCCGGGAATTTATCGATAACAATGGTTCAGACAGTTCCCTTAATATATTCTATTCAACAGATAGAAAGCTATGTTAGTAACAATAAACTATAACAATAACAATAATCTATAACAATAAATTGTAACAGTAACAATTATCATGTGTTGAAATTAGCCCTGCTTGGTGCTCTGTTGAGTGTTGTTGCCGGGAAAAGTGAATGTTATAACCTTATTATGATGTCATCATGCCATTTAAGGCAAAAAAGGCAGGGCTTATTTTCCATATAAGGAATGAAGGCAGGAGGGAAATAGTCTCCTCAACCATGATCAGTGTTCATTTGCTATATCATAGCTACTTTAACTGTATACATTTTATATAGAGAATAATAAGCAAAAGTATAATAATTCTACTTACTGCACAGTGTCCGTATACTCTTACTATTAGTTTTGATAAAATCTTCCTTGCATTAGGTAACTGAAAATCAAAGAAAATATTGTATGAATGTAACTCAGGCCATTCTAGATATAGTTATGTGATGGAAGTTATCATCAGCACCCTTCAATAATAGTGTTAAGGGTTAGTTATTGAAGTAATCTACAACAATTCACAAGCGAAAATAGAATCTTATATCATATATGTCTGCAGGCAATAAAGTCTGAATATTTCAAACGTCTTGTATTAGTATACTAACCTTTACCATGGACATTCCTACTCCTCCGTCTAATACCATCACCTTCTTATCCTTCATTACGTCTTCCATAGCAACCTGAACATTAAATAAAGCCTTTTATAGACACATTTATGGATTATACAGAACATCAGTAAGAAATGCTTTCCCCTACATGAACATATTGCCTAATGTGTTAGTCTTTATTTACATCATAGAAAATCTACCTTATTCTTATCACATTTTGATTTTCTCTATATTTTTATAACATCTTTCTAAAACATGTACGTTTTATCAATGTAACAATGCTACTCAAATTGAAACTAGAATTAGGATACAGTTTCATTAACATCATTTACTGTGTATTAGATCTGTGCAAGACCAAGCTTGGTCTTTTGACTCTACAACACCATAAAACTAATCCCAAGCAAAGTATTCACACAAGTAGGACCTGTGTACAATTTTACTACAACAGGGCTTCAGAAACACAATAACTGAAAATGTATGAACAGCCATTGTGACCTCAACTTATTAAACCAATGACCATCCCCAAGTAAGGTCTTCACACAATACCTGTGCACAGTTTACCTGAAATTGGGCTTCAGGAACAGGAGTATTACTTCACAGAAAATGAAATTGCATGATCGAACAGACATTGTGACTCAAACCAAAAGCGATATAGTATAGTACTCACACAAAAACACCTGTTTAGGTTGATTAAAATCAGGCTTAGGGATCGGCTGGACTGGAGCTAATGCAAGAAACAGAACCATGGACGAATGTATTACAAATTACAATATCCTTTGGCCATGGGCTTTCACGAGTGATGGAGTTATTACCAGTAGTGTGCAAAAGACAATTCCTGATACATCAGACTATAGTGTCAGCTAATTTATGAGCTTGTATAAGTCTGGGGATATTGTTATACATCCTTCCATGTTTGTGCTTTGTTGTATTACTGCCAGTCCCTGAAGCCCAATTTCAATCAACCTACACACCTACAACCAACAAATTAAAGTTAATAATGACAAACATACTTTGTGTTTTACCTTTGAAGTTTTTGTTGCTTTGTTATTTAATTTTTTCTCTGCATCAGTCAGGAGACCATCCAATCCAAAACCTCTCTGTATGTGGATGACAAGTCCACCACGATTTAGGTGGTTGTCATCGGGGAGAATACAAGCCACGACGTCATGATCCTCCATCATCCAGCCAACACTTGATCGTTTCTTTCTCTTCCCAACATAAGATAATACTGAACAGAAAAATTGAGAAACTGACTGTTTATATACATTACCGTATTTTCCGGATTAAAAGTCGCACCTGTATATAAGCCGCAGGGTCACTTTTTAAAGATTTTTTGGTTTTTTGCAGTATATAAGCTGCACCTTTATATTAGCCGCACCTTTACATACACCACACCTTTTTATGCTGCGGCAGAATATAAGTAAAAAAAGGCCA
>JAUMGZ010027868.1:0-19714 GCA_032359645.1 Pododesmus macrochisma | reverse complement strand
AAATTTAGTAAGATTATATAGTCAACACTCGTCAGTTGCCCTCCATACAGGTAAATTTTGGCCAGTAGCCCTTTAAACGGCCAGTTTTGGGTGACCCTGCAAAGCCTCTATAAGGTTTCTATTACTAAATTAGTAAAGGTCATTAGCAGGAAAAGTCAATTATCTCAAAATGAAAAACTGCTACATATATTTTTATTAGCCATGTATATCTGGAATGCCTTTTCTGCACAATAGGAGTATTTTTAGTAAACTTAAGAGAAAGTGAAAGCACCTGTTGTTTTCACAAAATTTCAGAAGGGTGTCCATGTATTATAAAGTATATTATGTCGCTTGTGGTTATAGCTATATAACACTTGCTTCGGGTGTGTAGACAATGTGTCAATAAAACATCAGCACAAATATCATTTAGACATATATCTTTATATCTACACAAATCGTGCGGCTGTGCAGACCATGTAATTTATAAATGGATTTTGTTTCTACAATAATGTACAGCTTCTTTATCAACATATTCACAATAAACATTAGACAGAAATCTTGATATGTGACATTGCCACAACTTTCGCTATATTTCTGACCACAATACATGTTTATAAACTTGTCTTTTTTGCTGTTTACATGACCATTAACGTCTCTTTTGAACACACACAGAGTTCATATTAAGTTAATTCAGAAGGTTTATGCTTGTAAAAGTGTGCACTGATACCGACTTATTACTGTTGTCTCATTGAAATATTATGTTACAAACATAATGAAAAAATATATATTGACATGTCACATGGTACTTGATAAATTAGGTCACATTGTCCAGACACTCAGCCAACCAGTCCTTCTCCTAAACCCCGAATACTAAGCTCTTGGTAACCAATCATCTAGAATATATAACCTAAGTGTAATGTTTTAGTTGAAACACAGCTAGAAATCGAACCCTTTCTACCTACCACACAAAAAACAAAATTATATATAAAGCTCTACCACAGCAGTGTAATTATATATGAATATTGTAATCATTATATGGTACTATTTTTCAAACTCAATACTATATTCTCACCATTGATTTCAGTGCTACTTTAAATTTATTTTGTAACCCTATTAATGGCTGGTAGATATTTATGACAATATTCTTAAGCTTGTGGGTTTTGTGACTTATTTGTAAACCTCTTGGAAATATCAAAATCAAGCTGTCTTTCCCTTCTTTCTTTGTCATGTCATGGGGATTTGTTAAGTATGTACAGTTAATTGTAATGGAACTACATTTATTAGAGAAATACTATGATAACCACATTAGACTGTATAATGACCAAAAACAGGATAAGAGTTAAAGACAGTCTTGAAATAGACAAATGAAATGAAATTTATCTACCAAAGATCTTACAGTCTGGTTACCTTTATACATATGTACCTTGATGTCTGCATTTTGTTTCTGATTATTCATGTTAAACACACAAAGTATTTAGAATATCAAAAGGCTTATTGATGATGTTATATCTATGGGTATTTTTACATTGATTTTATACAAAATTTGAATGTACAATATTGTAGGTGTATGTATCATGTGTATTGTTTTGATTTATGTCCCAGGAAAAGAAAGTTCTAACAAGTAGATATGATAATAATAAATATAAATAGCTACCATTTTGCATCAATCTTGAATTTTCAATTCAGATACTTAAATTTAAGATTCATTTACAACTCCATTTCTGAGATTGTGAGGCTATGATACGATTATTACAAATGTACAGCTACCATTTTACATGAAACCAATTTTCATTTCAGAAACTTTTGAGATGCGTTTACCTCCATTTCTGAGATCAAAAAGATTGTACACATGGTTAAGTGCATTTGGAACGGCTGCAGGAGGCTCTGTATTATTGAAGTAAGAAATTTACAGTTGTAAGTTAAGGCATACTTCTGAAACAAGGTGTATGTCAAATGATTATATGCCCCTCAGCTCCAATATACGTATTTTCATTGGTCAATCTGTATTTTTACCTGTAATATAACTTTGATCACAGGTGCATTTCTCTTTACCCGTGTTCAAGCACACCACTTGAGCACGTTAAAGAACACTAGGTGCGAACTTTGGCTTATCGCACATGGGTTTTAGTTTTTTTCATAGATATGGTCCTAGTATAAGGCTATTAGAGTAAGATGTTAAGACAATATTTCGGACGACTTTCGAACAGTGATTTAAAACAATTAATGGTAGTGGGGTGTGTGAGTGGATGAGTCAGTGAGAGCAAGACCCACAAAATTATAATTATAGAATAAGGATTAGATTAGGGGCCTGCCTGGGCCACCTCCTTGCTACCTACGCTACAGGTTGCCGCTGTCTTCTGTGTCATTGCTGGATTGTATGTGCTATCGTTTGACCCAGTTTACCCACACTTTTGACTCATAAAGGCCTCCGGCCTATTCTAACCAGTTACCTGTCTTCTAATGGCAGAAAGGTCGCTGAAGACGTTAATCTTCATATCACACATGCCCGATATTTCTTAAAAAAGATATGTAGTATGTAACACAAAGATTGACACTAGTAACACAATCATCACTTTTAACTTTAAAGGTGGAACTTTAGTGTAGGTCAGCACGACATTGAGTATCTTCCTGGAAAAAGAATACCTCCCACTGTTGATAATCCAGAGACAGAAGATGGTGTTTATGTTACAACATGCCACCCAGATGGACCCATCAATACAGCAGAACAAGATAACATTCTGGAGAGTATGCTAAAGATAGTCATACCCGAGGGTATAATCGCTGGACTTGATCCAGACAACAGTGACCTTATACAGTGGCAGCACCAGGTATATATAAATTATAATCAGTATCCATAAATGAACTGCTTGTTTTAAACTGAGGATTTTAGGAATAATGGTTTACTTCAAACATTTTCTATTTTTCAAATGTTACCAATTTGAAATACAAAAGTGCAATCTGAATCATGGCTCCGATAAATATAATATTTATAAGAGGAAGGAGCCAAAATTCTGTGTGAGTTACTCCGTCCCAAACTCCAGATTTTGCTTGAAGCTGTTGTCATTAATGGACGCAAGAGAACAATTAATTTTGAATAGACAAGACTCGAAAGTAATAAACCATTCCATTAATAGATTGGCACTTTTCCACTTTTGAATTTTTTTCTTCTGCTACTTGGTGATGGTTATTATAAAGAGTAAATATTATACTAGAAGAATAAATTATGTATTGCTAAAATTCTTGTATATTTTCACGCCTAGTGATATATAACATGCCTGAAGATTGAGGTCTGAAAGTATACAAATTAATTTTCATACTCCAGTTTTCAAGTCCGGTTGCCAATGCATGGATACTCCACAATGGAAAGCTGAAGTCTGTCAGTATGTTTGATAACAGATACATACCAGCAGTGTCCAGCTTCCAGCCAAAGAGTGATGAGAAACTACCAGTTCCAGAGCCACTCCTATATGTGGGTAAGTGGTAACAATAAGAAAGTACCAAGTAATTTGTTTTTGATTTATTTGAAAAGAGCTAAAGGAAAGGATTTGAATCCCCATCCTTTGTGGACTAGAGGCTTGATGGAGGGGGATTAATTTGTCTTTAATTACCATCAACTTAAATAATTGGATTGTTATTTGATACAAGATTTCAAAGTGAACACTCATTGACCAAAGTTTTACTCATATATTATGTATAAGGAAGAAGATTTATGTAAACTATGTTACATAAGTGTTTTGGTAACTGCTTTGCTATATAGATGTACATATTAGATATTAATTCATGTAAAATGAAAAAGCATTCAGAAATGTAATGAAGTTCTTTGATTTTATATGATTAGCTTGCTTCCAAATTGATTAATGATTTACGAATGGTAATAGGGTAGAATTGTAAATTTGTTGTTTGTTATAAGGAATATTGTGTTAGATAATGACTTATCTCCCTTTGTCATTCATATTAACATTGACTTTATACATATATTTATATTTCCTTTTCTTAAAGAATAATTTCTTTCTTTTCATAGGTTCACATCAGAATCAACTCTACGTACAGCCATCTGCACAAATACATGAGAAAATGGCACATGCATCAACCCACGGACCAACTGGCCATCGCATGAACATGCCAAAGGTGGCTTGGAAGCCATATTTAATGAGTATGTTCATTTGCCTGTGTTGAAATCTCTTGATCACATCTAATTTAAGTTATGTTTTAAGAGGGCTAAAAAATATTTATATATATTTTTTAAACAGAATTTGATAATTTTGTGAAATTGTAAAATAACTTTTGTAGTTCAATAATGTATAATTCTAGCTCTCTCCAGAAAATTAATACTTGCTAGACATGTTTGTCTCAATTGAGAAAAGCAGTGAACTGATTGTAAGATTAATGGTTCATCATTGCAGCACCTTCTAGGACACCCCTACTTACTGGACACAATCGTAAAGACAGAAGTGTCCCTCAGATAGAGCAGTGTAATGCCGCTGACAAGGTCGATTGTGATGAGCGAGCTCTCACCGTTTGGCATGATAACTATCCATTTGGTAAGTTGTTAAGATTTTTTTAGACTTTCTGAATTTCTATACATTTAAGATTTATTGAGTAATCATATTTTTGTTTAAGTATTGAAAAGAGTTGATTTTCAGTTCAACAATTAAGAATTAGAAAGGACTACATGTTATTATGATGTGGACAATTTTAAGGATGTTTGTAGAGATAGACTGGACATATGTTGTGGTCAATCAGATTAAGTATAGACAGATACTGATGTTATTGGATCAATAATGTTGTGGTAGAACATTATATAGAAGAACATTTTTGGTGTTAATAAAATAGATGCAGTTGGATAGCATTTGTGTTCAAGGTAAATGTTACATTGTAGTATAGTATTACAATATATATGAACGTTAAAATTAAAATTAATCATCAAATCAGATGTTGGGCAGTAAATTATTTAAGGTTTTTATAACGAAAAAAAATCAGAGCATTTTTTCAACATTTGGAAAAACCCTCACTATTTCTTTGATCAATTTTATTTTGCACAGACAATGGATATTACCTGTACCCAGAATATGAATATGTGTTGCCTAGCAACAGTAATAAGAATGAAGATGCCAACTCCTTCACTAATTCTTCCATTCCTGCTGCAGATAACATTTTCACCATGTCATTATGGAATTACTGGTAAGTAAAACAATGACATTTTGATTGTAGTTGATATTTCATGTGCATTTCCCATATTAGTTGTTTTAATGAGAATTGTACCGAAACATGATTGTTTATATCTAAAGGGAGATAATTCATATTTTACAAAGTTTTGATAAAAGAAGTGTGTGTCATGCTATAAACGTATCATTATTTGATCATTCAGTATGTAAAGACAATTATGTCTGTAATTGGATTAATAATAAGCATTGAAAATAGTAGGAGAAATAACTTATATGATAGATAGTATTAATAATGCATTGGAACAAGTCAGCAAATTGAAAATTTACATTGTCTATATATGAATAAAGAGAACTTAAATCATGTACATTTATAGTGTAATCAAATCTGATGTATTAAAACATATCCTTTAGCTTGGAACTCTATTGGTGTAGTTGTGAAACATTGTCAAGAAGGAATTTCTGATATATTTTAACTTAACAATAACTTAAACTTTTCTTTTGTCAGGAGAGAAGTTGTTGCCATCAGTGTGGTGTCCTCAATCATTGTTCATGTTGTCCTCACAAAGCTACGACTTAAAAGACAAAAGTTACTGGCACTTACACAGGTAATGATTCATGATAGTATAGAGCAGTGATTATAGATTTGTATTGATTTAATGTTGATGATTATTGATTTATGATTGATGATTAATAGATATAGATTTGAATAGATTAGAACAAGTTCGTACATGTTTGTACTTGACCTTTCAGTTGGTTTTATACTTCTTATATGAAATTTAAAGGAGAGCAAACAATCTTCTTTCGGCATTTCAACACAAATGAAGAATTTGTTAATAAGTTTTTATAACTAACTCAAGAAAAAGAACTGTTGAAAATGAAGGGAAGGCATGTGTTAACAAATTTGTTACAGTTTTCTAAAAATTATATGTATAGTTTACGATGTACTATGTTTGCTTCAGATGTCTGACAGTGGCAGTGTAACTTCAATTTGTGATAATTCTCAAGTGATGGATGTACAGAAGACAAGTCCAGAATTTGTATCAAGGTATCATACCTAATTATATTTTTTGAGAAAAGATAGCACACAAACATTTTTACTGGCGGAATCAATCTTATATAGATGGCTTAAATAACACTTTCTATTCATAATGAGACTCTTTCATGTTTTGGTGACAAAGTCTTTTATATATCACCCAAGTTATATACAAACCTTATATGTCTATAATTATTTTGACGAAAGTTGTCTAAATTGAATTTGAAAAAGTATTTGCAGAATCATTTAAGCACATGTTTGATACTGCTGTTTGGAAATAAGCATATTATCCATTATTTATGTTAAGAAATATCAGTTTGTTCAGAAAGGAGGATTTAGTTGTGGTGATGAAGAAGCTCTTGGAACACACAGCAACGTAACCACCAAAAAGAGAGCAAGCAAGCATGAAAGAGAGAGAGAGAGAGAGAGAGAGAGAGAGAGAATTTACTGTTTATATGGCAATCATTTTATAATTCATTATCTATTTAGTAAAAACAAAGTAAACTTCGAAATTTGTGTAACAAACTGGGTAATACCTGGTACACTTGGTGCACACTGTAAACTTCAAAGCATATGTACATTCTACCTCAGAGGTTTGTAAAGTATTCAAAACTTTGTGTATTTATTACAGGTATACCATGGACTTTGAACACCTTCAGGTCCTAGGAAAAGGTGGTTATGGTGTTGTGTTTGAGGCCAGAAATAGAATTGACCAGTGTAATTATGGAGTAAAGAGAATAGCATTGAAGAACAGGTATGAATGATGATAAATTTTACCTGAGTAAGGAAAGAATTAAAGAAAAATCTGAAATTATTTATAAATAACTAATTTATTGTATAAACATAACATAACAGTAAAAACCCTTTTTATAAAACTTTTAAAGTTGTCAATAAACAGAAGTAATACTTTTGTATTTAACCATATATAGTTCTCTAAGGCAGTTGTCACTTATTTCAAGAAGTATATTTCAGATGCATTTTGATTTCTTTATTATTCTAGTGAAAAATCACAGCAGAAAATGATGCGAGAAGTGAGGGCTCTGGCTAAACTTGAACATGCTGGTATTGTCCGTTTTTACCAGTCTTGGCTAGAGTTTCCTCCCCCTGGCTGGCAGGAGGCTCGTGATGAAATGCTTCAGGACAGGTTTGTTAACTTATACATTTTCTCTGCACTTTTTAACAATGGTTAAAATTGTGTGCAGTTGTTAACAAAATGTAATTTTTTACCAGTAACCTATTTTATAAATTATTTTGTATTGATTTTATAAAATCAGATATTATAAAATCACTTGTATTCAACATAATATTTCTATGAGTAAAAAAAGATTAGGAATAGTGCTTTAGTTTGAAATGTGCACAGTGCTTCTTTGTTGGTTAGAATTGTCAATGACTCTCATTTTAACAGTAATGTAATTTTCCTGATCATAATTTTACATTTGGTAACATCATGTTATAAAAACCTTAAGATACTTTATTCTGCGTTTGATATCTGGCATCTTGTGGGGTTTAGACATATGATCAAATTTTGTCAACAAAAGAGATGCAAATTTCAATATTTTGATAACAGATGTTCATGCAAGGCGTTTTTGTGTTTCAGTGACTGTATATCTATGCCAACACCATATACTTCTGTGAGCCACTATACTAATCAGTCACAGGCTGCTATCAACATGCCAGAGACGCCAGTATTCGACATGCAGAACCCTTTTGGCGGTAAACCAAACTTAGAATTTAGTTCCTCAAGGAAGGGCGGAAGCACAGAGTTCTCCGTTAATCAATCCTACAGTAGATCTGATAACACAAAAGGCAGCACAATAGACTTTAATCTCTTGCCTGGTGATTTAGTAAATTGGGATGAATCTCTTGATGTAGAATTTAAACTTGAAGAGAGTGAAGACAGTGGTAGCTGTTCGAACAATGTCCCATTTACAAATTCTAATCAGAACTGTGCTAAAAAGACCTTCCAAAGAATGGAGGAGTCTAACAACAATTCCTTCAGTATTGTGTTCGAGGACTCGGGATGTGCTGAAAATGATCCTAGTAGTAAGGGCAGTAATAGTGACGGTATCGTATTTAAGGATGACAGTCGTGTGACACCGTCAAATAGTTTTGAAGTTGACATTCCAAGTAGTGTGACAAGCCAAAGATCAACAGCTGCTTCTAATACATCCAATCAGGAGCTACAAAACTTAAGTGCTTATCCTGAAACAAATAGTTCAAAGGATAAAAAGGACCAATCAGGAGCTCTGTCTCATAAGCCGTATTTGTTTATTCAGATGCAGTTGTGTAGAAGAGAGACTCTCAAGGATTGGTTAAATGTCAATAATGTGTCACGTGACAAGGCTGTGGTGTTGGATTTCTTCAGTCAGATAGTTTGTGCTGTCGAGTATGTGCATGATTGTGGTCTTATGCACAGAGACTTAAAAGTAAGTTTAATACAACTTCTTGATATTGGTGTATAGTTTGTTGAATATTTGCATCAACTTTGTTGCTGTTAAAGTCAGTAGCTTAAAACAATTTTCCAATTTCAGAATTAAGTATTCAAGTGAGTTGTGCTTACAGTTTTAATTACATTTCTGTTACTTAGGACTTCTTTAAAATAAATTTTAGTAGAATTTTTTAAAAGTTTCCTAAATGTACTACGTACCAATACAAAAGAACAGTCAAACAGGGAGGAGATAATCTTTAGAAATCCCCCTTAACACTACATTTTAAACCACTGTTACCCTTGTATATTCTATCAAATGTCTTTAAAATATGTTAGCATTTCTTAATTGTATTTAAACAAGGGTAAGGCTCCTTATGTAATGCTAGTTATCTAACTTGAACTTATATGATATGGCAATTGTACCTTGGTCTGTTGCATTAATTGTACATTCTTTTAATTTACAGCCATCAAACATATTTTTCTCAAATGAGGGTATTATAAAGATAGGAGACTTTGGTTTAGTCACTGCTCTGTCGGAGGATGAGGTTGCAGAATCAGGGAGTCCTGGCAACAAAGGCTTACGTCACACATCAGAAGTTGGGACCAAGATGTATATGGGACCTGAATTGGTAAAAAATTGCTCTCCTATATTTTCCTAAAACTACACTAGTCATTTTCTGCTACAATAATTACTCTTTGCTACATACACGTATAACCTTCCTTACAATTGTTGAAAGAGAAATGTTTTTGAAAGAATATAATACATATGGACAAATATGCTCTACATGTGCAGAAGTCATTAGCCCATGAAATTGATGAGATTTGATTTAAGTTTAGGATAAATCTAGTCCTTCTGAAAGAAAAATTAATGTGACTTTGAATTGTAAATCCAATATGTCATTTATTTTCGAGAGAAAAAAAATACAACTTGTAAACAAAATCGATTTTAATGCAAACATCATTTATTAATGTTTAAACATAAAAACGCATAGAAAGGATGGGCTAGTTTTATTAGGGCTGTTACAGAAAGATATAGGGATGGGAAGCAGTTAGTTGGGAGAAACTTTTGTTAATTATTCATGGCCCGGATTTTAGGGTAAAGACAACCTGTCTCGGCAACTACTAATGTAAGCAAAAATTAGAATTAGATGGACAGTGATTGTCCTTCAACAGCATTTCCCATTCCATCCAAATGTGTTTACTTCTGGAATAGACTTCAGGCTACACAGTATTTCTCTTTTTAGGTATCTGGGAAATCATATGGGCACAAAGTTGACATTTTCTCTCTTGGACTCATTCTGTTTGAGTTGATTTACCCATTTGGAACACAGATGGAACGTGTTCATACACTTATGGGCATTAAACAAGGAAAATTTCCTGACAAATTTGTAGAGGAACATCCTACAGAAGTAAGTGCTTTGAAATGTCAGGTGATGGTCTTCACATACTTAATTATCTTGAGAGATTTGAATTTTTAAATGTTGTATTATCACAGAAACTTTATTGTCATATTGTGTAATTTATGTAAAATTTTGAATTAATATTATTTGGAATTGAATAGCCTAGGCTGCACTCGCCATTTATCATTCTTCAAAATATGACCCTCATCGATATCTTCGATCAGTTCTGATAACACATATAATATTTAATTTCAGAAATGGCATGTGGAATGGCTGCTGTGTGAAGATCCTGTACAGCGCCCCACCGCCACACAGATCATGGAGTGTGACTTACTGCGTGATTACAGACAAAACAATCCTAGAGCAAAGACTCGACTTAGAACTGTGTCCTCAGGAAGTAATGGCTCTTCTGGCAACTTTCCAGTGAACAACAACCTTGCTATATAAAAACTCCACATCTATGTGTACTTGGCTCTCTTCATCTGAAGAACTAATGAACTCATTTAGTGAATTTTGTGGTGGGATGTAATTTTCTATGTTTTTGTATGAGTTGTTGAATTCTTCAGTTAAAGGAGGTAATATTTTTTGTTTGGGGACAATTTTTAAATTTCTTACTTTTGTTACAAATGACTTTACTTAAAGTTGAATTGAATGTGATTGTCTTGTTGTCACCACCATGATCAATTCTTATTTATAATGAGATATCATTCATTCATTTTCTGAGTGTAATAGAATATTTTACATCAAATTCATAAGCTTATTTCATCATCATATGAATAATTAGTGTTTTTATGTGTAACATTACCTAATTCAACACATCCATCATAAATCTGCCCTTTTTTCATATGAATAAATGTTTTTATGTGTAACATAGCCTTTCACATCTATCGATATTTAAAGCTTATCCCATCACATAAAATATATTTGTATGTGTAACATAACATTTCCTATTTCATTCATAAGCGTACCCCATCATATAATATATTTGTATGTGTAACATAACATTTCCTATTACATTCATAAGCTAATCTCATCATATAATATATTTGTATGTGTAACATATCATTTCCTATCGCGTATTATTACGCTTCCTGTAAATATCTCAATATAGTAACGTACGTAACAACTATTTTTGAACAATGCAACGAATGTGCGAAGTACGTATTATGTCACATGATTATCAAGTCGTCCGAGCGTTTGCATTGCAGCTCAGTACATGTACAAGCATTTTGATGACGCTGTTCACCCTCTGTTAACCTTGAATGAAAATGGCAAAACTCTCCCGGTTTGGTGGTGTGAAGCCAGATTCTATCAGTTGAAAAAAACGTCAGTTTAATAATTATAATAAGTGTATTTTTTTTGTGTACTATGCTAAAATAGTAGTCAGGGTTGATTCAAATAGTGCAATCTGGGTCGTGCACTATGTGACTCAACCCTGATTACTATTTTGGCATAGTACATTTAAAAGATACCATTATTATATAAATAAGCATACCCCATCTTATTAAAAAATGTTTTTATGTGTAACATGAGCTAATTACACTATATTCATATAAATTTTGTGTAACATACCATTTTTTAGAACATCTGCTGTATAAAAGCCTCTTTCATAATATAGTTATCTTGTATGTATAACAATGATAATTCTGCATGGTACATGGTGAAGAGTGATTAAGTTTGTTTGACAGGTTTATATACCGGTAAACCTTTTCAGATTTAGTACTATAACTTTTTATTTACTTACCAATATTTCTAAGCAACTTAAATCTATTATTCTTATATCCTCATATGGTTGGAGAAAAGGTTTGCTTATTCTTTCGAACATAAGACATGAGATAAATCAATGCACTATCCGGGAGTTAAATGTGCTTATCTTGTTTTGAATAATACTAAATGTATTGTATACATTACATTGATTTAAATGTTAAATTAAATTAACCATGCTGAAATATTAATTATGACACTTTGTACAGCAAAGAAAACGTACTGTTATCATAATAATGTGTTTAATTTTATCATATGTAAATTCATTGTAGATATATAACATTGGAATGGGATGTTAAATAATGAAATTGGGACCATAGATCAAGCATATCCTCACTGTTAAAATTTAAGATGAAAAATTTAAAGAATGGATTTTGTTTTTTTAACTGTGGAATGTAATATTTTAGTGTGATTGCATGCATAGAAATATTTGTACCATCAGTTATTTTTTGCATTTAAATTGTTATTTTTTGTATGTATTCAACCTTATATTAAAGTGACATTTACATTAATCGAGTGTCAGAGCTAATTACTTGTTATCCTCCTATCTGACTTAATGTTTTACTATTATAGCTTCATTACAGATCTTTAAATGTTAACCTGTAATTTTGATTTGAAAATCTTTGTAGTTTGTAATCTTTTGTACTCAAGTGTGAAATGAAAAAATAAATAACTATTTAAATGTTGCTTCTCACCTTTGAAATATTGGGGTTAGTTCACTCTTAACAGTTATAAAACAGTAAATTCCTTTTGAAACGGAATGAAATGAAAAATCTTTGAATCATAAAAACTAGCTCATTCCAGTCCTAATCTTGGGAATCCCCTCAAAAAATGTTCATCAGATATACTTTTCAAAACAAAATCTCGGTTAAATGTCACTTTAATTTAATATGAATATAATTGTTGTCATTTTGTTTTGTTATTTTTGTTGTTGTTACTATTTATACTTGTATGCAGGGTACCTTTTACACACCTTGCAGTCTTGGGATGAAAGATGGATATAAAATGAAACTATTGAATTTAAAAATGGCAAATATAATAATATCAGTGTCAATCTTAGTCATAAAATCATAGGTTGCAAGCTTAAGATAATATAAGTTTGTGGAGCAGTACATTAGCACTGTCTACATTAAACATATCATATGTATAGCAATAGTAAAGGTAGAAATGTGAAAGCATTATCAAGGGAAGAATAACAGAATTAGCATAGTGACTAAGGATTAAATGCTGAAATTTGAATTTCATACAGCTTTTTGACATTTTCTATATCAAATATATATCACTTAGCAATAGTTAATCAAGCGCTGTAATAATAAGGGTTGATTATGTTATATATGCATATTTTTACTTAGTGAAATGCTTCAGCTTATGTGATAACTATGTGCTTTCAACTTAAATTACAAATTTTTAATATATTTTTGACCTGTTATCATCTTGCACAAACCAAATTTTGTTTATCTTCTCTTCAATACAACGAAGCTATTATATACATTGGCTCGTGTATTACATGTACGGTGGTTTTAGTTACGCTTGATATTTCAAATGGTGGCATTTTCTTTATGTATAATTCAGAATAATTATGACAATTCGTATAAATTCGTATAAAAGTATAAAAATTTACTTTCTTTTAAAATAACTTCTATACTCTATTCGACCAAATAAGCTAGGGTGCTTAAAAATTTAGGAAAAGTAGAGGGACTGCTTATTAGGACCATATTGCGAGTCCAAGCACCGTGAATAATGTACCGGTAATGCAATGCTCTCAGGTAATGTATCTTAGCTATTATACAGGTCCGTAGGTGCTTGAAAAGGGAGAGGAGCTTATAGGGTCATGGGTGCTTATTATGTCGAATATGGTAATTATGTTTTAATGAAAAGTGTCTCCTAGTCAAACATAGATTAACAGTAAGCTTCAAACCATATAATATCTTGAATCTACTTTCTGGCATAACTGGAACTGGCCCCCTTTCTGTCGATCTATGCGGCATTGCATTATGTCTAGAAGGGCCGCTTTCATTCAGTTCATGCATGGTTGGTAATATGCTATTCATCTATTTCACATGTGAATACCTTTGAACATACATACAAGTTTATGACTTGTGCTGCTGTATTTCATCAGGACTTCATGAACTATAGTTAGGCTTTTCATGTGTGCAGCGTGTGAAAGGGAATATTGACAGTGAGCAAAAGTATGTGCAGTGAGTGCCCTAATTTAGCCATATATACATATACTTGTTAAAAATAATACACTGTGTTGATGTTTGTCTCATAAAAGTTATATTTGAAAAATTTTGTTATTAAGATACATTCATAGGTATTTGATAATCCATAATATTAATGCACGACATCTTAATAAATTAATAAATAAATGTTGATGATCCTTTGCCATGATTTGTTAAAAGCATATCTTCTCCATTAACACATGTACAACTCATTGCTATTTTTCATTTACCTGCCAAAAGCTGTTCTGATTTGTATTAGAACAATCTTTTATAGTGTACAACTGCTGTCTGTTATGATGCCTCTAATAGTATGATGTTGTTTTACTTTTGTATGAAACCTTCCGTTACTATGACAATAACATGTGTATCTGGTGTATTTAACATATTTATGAATAAGTATGTGTTGTATGCACAGTGCCAACCTTGTTAATTAGTATGGTTATTTATGAATCTGAAATAAAGTGTCGAGGAAAATAGTCGTGTTTGTTTATTTGTTGACACCTAGATATATGTATAGTATCAATGCTTGTGAAACACTATTCCAAAAAGAGCAAGTTGAATTAATTTTTTTGTTAAATGACCTATACCTTTGATTTTCAGCAACTGCCACCCCTAAATGACTCCTTTATTTGGTTACATTTAAGAGTATAATATAACCTTTCACCAACTTATTTGCGACCTTGACCTTCATCACTCAGTCTCTGCAACCTTAACACAAATATGGCAAATATCTGATGCTAGTTTGGTAACAATCAACTTCATAAGTGAGTTTTATTCATGTATGAAAAAGATTTAATTTTGGATTGACATATGGAAATGACAAACACTTGAAGTTGGGACATAAAAAGCTGAAATGAAATGGAATCAACAGGATTTGAAAAGTGATTGTATTTTTTTGAAAACAAGAACCCCATTGGGCCTTAATGTCTCTCTGGTTGAAACAACGCTATAATGTCATTTGGTACTGGTGGCTCCCCATGGATAGCTACTTTTGAAACCAGACTCGTATGCCTTGACATACCTCGTTTTCAATGGACTGATGTAATGAGGTTACTGTGTAGGTTACTTATGCAAGCATTAAATTCTAAGACTTCGTTTATAGGAAATCTTCAAGTATGTTTTCTATCACATTCATTTGAAATAAGTCCAGTGGTTTTTGAAAAGTCAAAAATGTGAAAAGTTAATTTATGTATTATGGTGTTTTTAGTCCATCTGGACCAAAGGTGCAAGGTGGACTTTTCTCATACAAATCCCGTCCGTCGTCGTTAACTTTTCACATTTTCGACTTGAGGCAACATTTTAAAAATCATATCAAGAACTAGAAGAGCTAGAGCTTAACCCTTTGGTATGTAGTAACTTTAGACCATAGTGAATCAAGTTTTTTTCAAGGCATGACCCTGGGGTCAAAAATAGGTTACATGTTTTTGGGTCATATGTCAATACTATTGATAATGTGTTAACTTTGTCATATTTTTGACTTCTTCCAAACCACTGGACCAATTTCTTTCAAACTTGGTATGAAGTATCTCTAGGGGAAGGAATTCAGATTTGTTAAAATCGTGGGGCTCGGCTTCAAGGGGGCATCACTTAGGGGTCCAAATAGGGGAAAATTTGACAAAATTTCAAGTCTTCTTCTAATGAACTGGGAAGCCTAGGGCTAAATGCTTTGGTATATATTAACTTTAGGCCATTAAAAACCAAGTTTGTTCAAGGCATGACCCTGGGGTCAAAAATAGGTTATGCTTTTAGGGGTCAAAGTTCAAACTTTTATATAGACTTACATAGCAAATCTGTTAACTTTTCTCATTTTCGACTTCTACTCCCAAACCACTGGACCAATTCCTTTCAAACTTGGTAGGAAGTATCCCTAGGGGAAGGGAATTTAGATTCGTTGAAATCTTTGGGGCTCGGCTTCCAGGGGGCACCACTAAGGGGGTCCAAATAGGGGAAAATTAGGCCATTATAAACCAAGTTTGTTCAAAGGCATGACCCTGGGGTCAAAAATAGGTAACGCATTTTGGGGTCAAAGTTCAAACTTTTAACATTGACTTATATAGCAAATCTGTTAACTTTTCTAATATTCGACTTCTTCTCCCAAACCACTGCATAAATTTCATCCAAATTTTATAGAAAGTATACCAATGGCATGAGAATTCAGATTTGTTAAGATAGTGGGGACACTCCTCCAGGGGCACCACTTAGGGGTCCAAATAGGGAAAAATTTGACAAAATTTCATAAATCTACTCATGAACTAGAAGGCCAAGAGCTAAATGCTTATTTATATTTTATTATACTTGGTGATGAGATTACTACTATTTTAGTTATATGTAATTTTTCTTATACCTCAATGGATAGACATATCCTATTACACAAGAGCTACTGTCTATACAAGATTTGGTTACAGTGAAGGGGCTTGGGACTTTAGGTGCACCACTAGGGGTACATGCAGTGAAGAAATTTGACAAAGCTTCTTGAATTTTTTATCAACTTTAAGGTTTGACTTTGGTATTCAATACTTCAGGGCACAAAGAATTAAATTGTTCAAGGCACTACCTCTTTTGTTTCAAGTGCATTACATGCTGTTACCCATATTTGAGTCCCTCTAAGATGTGATCTTTTGTTTCAAGTGCATTACATGTTGCAATTCATTTGAATCCAGATGGACGTTAAGGCCCAATGGGCCTCTTGTTAACTTTGACCTCAAAATGTGTAACCTATTATTGACCCCAGGAGGACACCTTGAAGAAAATTTGATGTCTATGCCAGAAGGTTACTATACATATATATATATATGTGTGCATGAAGCTCTATATAAAGACCTTCCAATTTATCAGAATATTTTTTGAAATTTTAAAGACTGAACCCTACCATTTGAACAACTGTGAATCCTCTTCCCACGAGGAGAAGCAAGCATTAAGCTCTAGAACTAATGCATGAAGTTCATTGGTATAAGATGTTTTAAAATTTGTCCATTTCTCCCACTTTTGACCCTCTTGGAGCCGAGGCTCATTATTTTGAACATATCTGAATCCCCATGTTCGAAGTATGATCCTATTGTGTTGGATTGAAGTTAATTAGTCCAAATGTTATGGAGAAGTCAAAAATGTGCAAAGTGAACAAGAGGCCCATTGGGCCTTAACATCCATCTGGTTGAAATAGGCCTATTAAAGGGTCATGCCTTCAACAAGCTTATTTCTCCAAGCTCTGAAATTAAATATATACCAAAACATTTAAGAACTATGCCTTCTAGTTTCTATTAAAGAAGATTTTTGAAATTTTGTCAAATTTTCCCCCTTTTGGGCCCCCTAAAGTGGCGCACCCTGGGGCCCGAGCCCCTTCATTTGAACAAATCTACATCCCCTTCGCCTAGGGATGACTTCTATCAAGTTTGGATGAAATTAGTCCAGTAGTTTTGGAAGAGAAGTCAAAAATGTGAAGTTTACTATTTGCTATAGTGTTGAAATTTGACCCCAAAACGTGTAACCTATTTTTGACCCCACGGTCAAGCCTTGGAACAAACTTGGTTCTCCATGCCCTAAAGTTACTACATACCAAAACATTAAGCCTTAAGGCCTTCTAGTTAATTAAAAGAGGATATTTAATTTTTTGTCAAATTTTCCCCCTTTCGGCCCCAAAAATGGCGCTCCCTGGAGCCCGAGCCCCTTCATTTTAACAAATCTGAATTCCCATCCCCTAGGGATGACTTCTATCAAGTTTAGATGAAATAAATCCAGTAGTAATTGGACAAGAAGTCAAAAATATGAATAGTTAACATATTTGTTAAAGTGTTGAACTTTGACCCAAAAACGCATAACCTATTTTTGACCCAAGAGTCACGCCTTGACTAAACTTGGTTCACCATGTCTTTAGGTTACTACAAAACAAAACATTAAGCTCTAGGCCTTCTAGTTTATTAGAAGATTTTTGAAGTTTTGACAAAGTTTCCCCCTTTTAGCCCCCTAGTGGTGCCCCCTGGGAGTCAAGCCCCTTTATTAGAACAAATCTGAATCCCCTTTCCCTAGGGATACTTCCTACCAAGTTTGGGTGAAATGGGTCCAGTGGTTTAGGAGAAGAAGTCAAAAATGTGAAAAGTTACGATGGACAGGATTTGTGTGAGAGAAGTCCACCTTGGACCTTTGGTCCAGATGGACTAATAAAAAAGATTATATGCTATTACAATATAATAATGTTGAACTTAAAACCCAAAACACCTAACCTATTTTAGATTCCAGAATTAGGTCTTAATTTTTGTGCAAAAAGGTTACTAAATATGCAAGCATTAAGCTCTAATAGTTCATGTAGATTGTTTGTTTAAATTTGTAAATTTCTCACAAGAACTTTTGACCCCAGCCCATAGGAGCCTTGGGGCCGAGGTCCATCATTTAAAAAAAATCTGAATTCACAACCCAAGAGCTTCTTACGAAGTCTGGTTAAAATAAATCAAGTTGTGATAAAGTAGTTAACCTAATTTTATCCCTTTTTGCCTCCATATGCAGCCCCTATAGAAACTAGTCCCGTTTTATTCGCAAACTTGAAGCAGCTAACCATGGGGATACTATCTACCAAATTTGGTTGAAATTGGCCCAGCTGTTCACGAGAAGACAAAATATGAAAATTACCCTAAGTTGACTGAAACGCCTCATAGTGTCTTATTTATGCAGAGATTTTGCTTTTGTTGGCAAACTTTATAAACATTAACTTAAGGATCATGCATATAAAATATAAAAGTAATCACAGCATTGGTTCATGAGAGAAGATTTTTAACAAGAGGCCCAATGGGCCTTAACGTCCATCTGGTTGAAATCTGCCCATTAGTTTCAGAGGAGAAGTAATTTAAAGACATAGTGTCAAATTTAACCCTTTTGGCCTCGCCCACCTGTTCCCTTGGGGTCAGATACTTCATTTGTACAATCTTGAATCCCCTTCCCCTAAGGATGCTTCCTGCAAAATTTGGTTGAAATCTGACCAATAATCTCAGAGGAGATGTCGTTTGAAGGCATACTATAAAATTACCCCTTTTGGCCCCGCCCACCTGTCCCCTTGGGGTCAGGTGCTTCATTTGTACAATCTTGAACCCCCTTCCCCTAAGGATGCTTCCTGCAAAATTTGGTTAAAATCTGCACAGTAGTTGCAGAGGAGATGTCGTTTAAAGCAAAAGTTAACGACGGACGGACGGACGGACGGACGGGATTTGTATGAGGAAAGTCCACCTTGAACCTTCGGTCCAGATGGACTAATAAAAATCGTGGGACGCACATGGGAAAAAGAATTTTTTTTAACAAAACAAGAGGCCATAATGCCTTAACGGTCACCAGAGTAATCCAGTTCAAAATTTGTGCCATGTTTGGTCTATATAAAGATTAATATGATACGGCAATGTCTTTGTGAGCGAAGCTCGTGTAATTAAATCATTTATTAATGTTTAGCTTGAATACACTGCATAGACAATTTCAGATTAAAGTATAGTTTTTCTAATTTACTACTTTGACATGTCATATCAGTATTGCACCATCTCAATATATTTCTATATTTTCGTATTCATTTAAAGCTGTAATATTCTTCAAAACCATACATTTAAATTAACCAAATACAGCTACAAACGTCAAGTAAATACCTAGATTAGAACAGAAATAACAGTTGCATGGATATAAAATGTGATGTAATCGAGTAAACAATAGATAGAAATCAGGTATTTTCCTGTTGATGCCGCCTAATTAAAATT
>JAUMGZ010027757.1:0-19716 GCA_032359645.1 Pododesmus macrochisma | reverse complement strand
AAGTCGTTGTTATATTTCCTGCTAGTGCTGAGACACGTCAGTTAATGACAGGTCTTTACTAAGACGTTGTTATATCTCCTGTTAGTTCTGAGACACGTCAGTTAATGACAGATCTAGGTTAAGACGTTGTTATATCTCCTGCTAGCGCTGAGACACGCCAGTCAATGACAGATCTAGGTAAGGACGTTGTTATATCTCATGCTAGCGCTGAGACACGTCAGTTAGTGATATGTCTATATTAAGTCGTTGTTATATCTCCTGTTAGCGCTGAGAAACGTCAGTCAATGACAGATCTAGGTTAAGACGTTGTTATATCTCCTGCTAGCACTGAGACACGTCAGTTAATGACAGATCTAGGTTAGGACGTTGTTATATCTCCTGCTAGCGCTGAGACACAACAGTCAATGACAGATCTAGGTTAAGACGTTGTTATATCTCCTGCTAGCGCTGAGATACGTCAGTTAATGACAGGTCTAGATTGAGACGTTGTTATATCTCCTGCTAGCGCTGAGACACGTCAGTTAATAACAGATCTAGGTTAAGACGTTGTTATATCTCCTGCTAGCGCTGAGAGACGTCAGTTAATGACAGGTCTAGATTAAGTCGTTGTTATATCTCCTGCTAGTTCTGAGATACGTCAGTTAATGACAGGTTTAGGTTAAGTCGTTGTTATATCCTCAGTTAGTGCTGAGACACGTCAGTTAATGACAGTTCTAGATTAAGTCGTTGTTATATATCCTGTTAGCGCTGAGACACGTCAGTTAATAACAGGTCTAAATTAAGACGTTGTTTTATCTCCTGTTAGTGCTGAGACACGTCAGTTAATGACAGGTCTAGATTAAGTCGTTGTTATATTTCCTGCTAGTGCTGAGACACGTCAGTTAATGACAGGTCTTTACTAAGACGTTGTTATATCTTCTGTTAGTTCTGAGACACGTCAGTTAATGACAGATCTAGGTTAAGTCGTTGTTATATCTCCTGTTAGTGCTGAGACACGTCAGTTAAATATAGGTTTAGGTTAAGACGTTGTTATCTCCTGCTAGTGCTGAGACACGTCAGTCAATGACAGGTCTACACAAAGTTGTTGTTATATCTCCTCTTAGTGCTGAGACACGTCAGTTAATGACAGGTCTATATTAAGACGTTGTTATATCCCATGTAAGTATGCTATACTATTCACTGTCCTTTATGTGATAAGGAATGGTCTTTTCAAGATGGCGGAGAGTGGGCAGTCAAGAAGGTGAGTTTCAACTTTAAGTATGAAAATTAGATAATGTATGTTCGTATCTGGCCGTGGCATTTAGTTGTCTCAACAACGAAAGGCTTGTATAATATCATGTTTATTACACTATCGATGTTAGTTTTCACGATCTCGTAAAGTCTTGCAAAGCTCCGATAGCAAAATAAAAGCGGCATTCGCACCTGCAATTTGCATTTATCTACTTATTCATACCATATCTCGCTTATGTTCCATTTCCTTGTGAATCTGTATTGATGACCTCTTGTAAACAGTTCATTGTCTCCGCTTCAGTTTTGGTGATTTTCGGATAAATCAGCGAGAAAAGTTTTGTTAATAATGTCAAGGAATGGTCTCGATGTTTTTTTGACAGAAAATGCTAAGGAATGGTCATGGTGAATCTGAAAATTATGCTTAGGTTAGACTATACTAACAAGTTCATGTAAGCAAGTTTTTAAGTTAAAGTCACATAAGATATAGTTGTACAGATTCTTTTTAGGTGATGATATAATTTTATCCACGCATTCTTGTTGAAAAATGTCACATTATCGCTGTCTAGTTGTAAAAATACATACTTTTTGTCAACGACATGCGACTCCGAGACATATCCAAGACAACTGTTCTATCATTCTCGTTCAATTTTCATAAGCCATTCATCATTATTTAATAAATAACACAATTATCGTCGTAACAAGATTTGAATATACAATTTTCAGTGTTACGTAACTTTATTTAATATCTAAATGTTTTGAACTTTCTTGTTACTGTCAAGGGCTACCGTCCAAGTTCTAGATTAAGTAGTTATGTCTCCTGTAAGAATCTTAGCGCTGACACGTTAATTAATGACGGATCTAGATTAAGCAGGGTCGTAGCCTGGGGAAAGACGGTTCGGGAGGACAGAACTTCTTTTTTTTTCTGACGTACAGATATATACATTTGCCGATTTGCCGAGATTTTTGTCAAAGAAAAAAGAAAAATTGCAAAAACAAATTGGGGGAGGGGGGCATTGCTCCTCTCATAGCAGGATACGTCCCTGTTAAGTCGTTGGTATATCCCCTGTAAGTATACTAGTGTCGTTACCGTCTAGTTAATGACGGGTCAAGATTTAATCGTTGTTATATATTCAGTAAAATGTTAGTGCTAAAAACGTCAGTTAAAGACGAGGCCAGATCAAGTCGTTATTTTTCTGCTGCGAATGCTTTTCATTTTTAATCTTGTTGCTAGCTTGGCAGTTGCTAGGTACTGATGTCTATCGATTAATATGTTTCAGGGTCGTAGCCTGGGGTAATTAAGTCGTTGCATGGATGGGGAAAAAATTCTGCCGCCGAATATGTGTGCCGATTTGTCGGAAATTTTGTCATAGAAAAAAAAGACAAATTGCCAAATGTTGAGGGGCACCGCCACCACATCACCCCAACCCCGCAGGTTACGGCTCTGTATATACGTATACTTAGGAAGGTTTTTACTGAATCTATACTACCAATTCTTTATAATTTGGTTTAAAATGCATGTGTTATTTGGTTTCATGGCAGATTAAGTATGATATTGAAGGAGAAAACATAGTTTGTTTTTCGGATGGTCGCCGTTGAGGTTTACGTATTGTCAAAATACATATATGTATGCAAAGCATGAATTTGCAATACTGATATATTTTATTTGAATTGAATTTAATGTAAATGCAAATTATTTGTATAGCGTTAAAATGCGGGAAGCTCCCCTCACTCGTGAAATATACCAGCGATAGATGAAATGAAGAATCTTGCTTTACTAAAGAATTTGAAACAGTGTGCTAATCACACAACTACGTAAATGGTATGTTACTATGATATTTACGGTAAACTGTTTATTCGTGACGTCGCCCACTTTGTTTTTGTTTCAGAGAGATCATTAAAACAAGGAAAAACCCCATTTTAATGGATACAAACACCTAACAGTGATATTAATATGTGTAAACTAATCCCCCTAAGTTTAACAGATTCACCAGACGCGCATTTTGACTAATAAATGCATGTTTTTTATTGTTATTGTTAACTTTGACCTACGTAAAAGTCGACATGTAGCTGTTTGGGCCATGAATCAAAACAGATAAGACTGATCGTCACACCTACATATCGTAGGCTCTATTTATTTGTTTGTTTGTCTGTTTGTAAATATTCTATTTTTTGTCTTTGATATTTTCGAACAAGAAAAACAGAGACGACTTGAAAATACAATTCTTATCTGTGAAATCTAAATTTTTTAGAAATACGTATTCTCTACATTCAATCAATATGTGCATATAGTAAAATTGGCTTCAACAATGAGAATATACTAATAGTGTACTAATACTAAGGAATGAGAGAAAACAACAAATATCAACCACGTTATGTATATAGTTCGTAACGTGCATTGATTAACATAGTGTATGTAAAGTCCAAGGCCTAAGTAAATTTATAGTTTGTTTCCTCTCTCCTACCTACCCTCCAAAACACAATTTTTTTCTTTCTTTTTGACGATTTACAATTGAAGTATTAGATTGAATGTGGTGCCTTACATTTATCATGTAATGCAAATAGTTCTGTTTATTGCAGTAAATTCCAGCTACACGATCTTAATTATTAGATGCTATAATTATGATCTAACCCAAAGCGTCAAGTGTAGTGCACAAATGAGAACAGCATTTCTTTTAAAAAAAGCTCTTTTGTGAGAAAATATTATATAATAAGCATAGATCTAGAGAACGTGCTTTGTAATCCAATGCGTACACACGGATAAACACGTTGCATGTTATTCAGTGTATATCAATCATTGTCAATGGTTAAACAGTTTTCGTGTTAGGAAGAAGCGGGTTCAATCTCCGGTCGCGTCAAAACAAAAGACGTTAAAATTAGGCAATTTTCTCCGGCTCCCTGCTAAGCGCTAAGCATTACTGGGTAATAGGAGACTGGTTGGCTCGGTGTCAGGACAATGTGACCAAGAGAAGTATCATGTCAATGTGTCTGCGGCGTGATATTTCAGTGATACAGCACTATAAAGTCGCCATAAGTGTGCACTGTCACAAGCAGATGTCGTCTTGATATGACCTATACATCAGTTAAAGGGACGCTAAACCCCAAAAAAATACACTCAAAAACAATGATATATTGCATGGGGTAAAGATATATAAGTCAAGCTAACATGGTCGTAGCCTTGGGAAAATAGGTTGGGACATAAACTTTTTTTCTGTTGCCGATTTGCATGGAATTTAGTCATGGAAAATAAGAAAAATGCTAAATTGATGGGGTTTATTGCCTCCCCCCTCTGCAGACTACAGCTCTTGTTACTACTTACTATTAAACAGATAACAATATCTTAATAAAAAAGTCGACATTTCAAGCGACGCCATTAATATACTCAAACATGCTGTAATACACCTACATTATCATTTATTACATCATACCTTTATACTGCACAATAAACTGACTAATTTCCCCAATCCTAGGTTACTGCAATTACATTGATATTATCCCCCGCTTATTGCTATGGTAATAACAAATATAAGTGCAATTCAGTTTTCTACGTTTCTGGTATAACTGACAAATAATTGCAGAGGTGAGGTTAATTTTTCCTCCAAGAACAGTTTATTGTAACCATTAGATGCTTTTGTTACAAAACAGTAAAACTTAAATACTAATCCGTGTGGGGTTTTTTTAGTGTCCACTATCAAATTAAAAGTATAAAAGAAATTACGCATAAATACTAATTGAACTTTCTATATTATGGACGGTCACTTAAAGCATCAAACAAGGGATCATATACTCGCAAGACTTTTAATGAACAAAAATATTCCAAAAACACTTATTGAGATAATCAGAAAATAAATTAATAACCATGCATCTGATTAAAACCAATTCTGGCTATCTTTCGAAATAATGACAATTCCACTGGTGTTTCATTGTTGGTAACAAGAAATTACGTAAAACATATTATTTTGTATAGCGTCATTGCATTTAAGAACAATAACAGCTTAATATCATATGTTAGAAAAACCACCACGTATGTTTCTAAATATAGACAGTAAAATGAATATCATATTTTTTGCTTGATTATTGTCACATTGAAAACAAATGCCAGATCGTGACCAGATACTTCAGAACGGTTATATTGATGAACAATCGTGAGAAAAAACTGAAATGTAACATCCCCCGTTTGTTATCAGTGTCAAATTAAAAACAAGCTTAGTCGATATCCATCGTCTGGTTTCCGCCCATTCAATACGAAATAAACCTTGCGTAATAATTCTACTATATCACAACGGCGTAGTAAAGAATCTAGGCCACGTCATTCCAAATATGGTGTTGCTAATTAATTATTCATGAGTATTGAGAGACACACCTATTCCATATAAGGAAAATCCTTTATGAAAACATGGTAAACGTCATTTGCATAACAAGCACGTGTTCAAAATATTTCCGGTGACGTAGCGCTACGATCATTGTCGACAGTCGAGAATCTCCTTATAAGGTAATCGTCGGCTATATCCGTCGATCGGAATTTTCGAGAAATGTGTTCGGGCAGCCAATCAGAATGCTCGGGTGATTACGCCAGGGCTCGGCATTGTTGTGATCTAGAAATGAATGAAGTGACTTCAGATAACATGCTGTCATTTGTGTCTAACACGTTGTGTTGTGAAGTTGGGATTAAAACACCAAAAACTATGCCACGAGTAGTTCCAGATCAGCGGTCTACATTTGAAAATGAAGAACTATTTAGAAAACTTAGTCGAGAAAGCGAGGTTTGTGTTTATTTCAACTTTTTATTTTGGGAAATACGGAGTTCGCCAAAGTTCATCACCGCCGATATTCTTCACGCTGTTACATAGAAAGTAAACACGTTTGGATACCTTGTGATATTGTTTCTGGAGTGTGTCAATAAGTGAATTTTAATTCTGGATTTAAATCTTCTTTTCTAGGTGAAATACACAGGATTTAGAGATCGACCCATTGAAGAAAGACAACTACGATTACAAACAGATTTGAGGGAAGGGCATGCCGATATTGTAAGTACAGTTATACACCGTGTTATATTCACCACGTGTTCTCGCCCCTGTCGGGTCATGCACCTACCGACTCGAACAGGTAAAATTACCGTTATACCTGTTGCCGTTTCATCTTTTGTCTATTTCCTTGTTTGTAAATGTACCTGTTAGACTCCCGGACAACTTTGATCAACTTATAAAACTTGCCATTAACACCACTATAAGAAAAGTCATACCCCCTGTCAACAAACAGGAAATGGACCGCCATTTCTGACTGATCTGTTTAAAAGTTTAAAACTTTGGGACGTATATTTTGTACTTAGACAGTAGTATTACGGTTCAATATTCTGTGGTTAATTGCTCATATATTGATTTTAATCGTTAATGAAGCAGTAGGTGATCTGCTTGTGTCTATTTTAGATGCAGCGCATGTGCTTGTGTAGGCAGTGTTACTATCATATAGAGACACTAATCCGCTAATGACAATATAAAGTTTACATTACTGTATTAAGGTGTAAAACAGTAAAGGTATAGCTCATGTCGGATTTTGACATTTAATGTGACAGATGATTTTATATATCTGTAGGGGCGTTTGAATCATGATTTATACATTGTCATCCAGAGTCTATTGTTTGCTTTTTTCTAAAAAATTAATTGTCTAAATTATGCTTCCATTTCTTCAGCTCAGAAGTTTTAGTATAATATAGGGTTCTCAGGTTATGTTGTCACAGACAGCGATGATGAAGTATACAGCTAGGTAACATCCTGATGCTTACGGCAGTCTAACTAGCAAAATTCTATGTACATGTATTGATAAATAGTGTACAGTAAATCTGTTATAATATTTATTAAATTCTTCTAAGTTCTATATAAGATCACCAATTGCTTATTATAAAAATAATTTTTTTTATGTCTACGATGTCACGCTTTGAATGCAGAATGATGATTTATTTTAATTTACTTCTGGTTGATTGCATGAAAGTGTTTGTCATTTTTGAAATTCAACCAAAATTAAGCATACTCCGACTTTGGGAAATTAAATGATATTATTAACCATGTTTATACAGTCACTGACACAAAGTTTTAATAAACATCCCAACCATGCAACATGTAGCAGAAAAGATAATCACAAATCCAAAACAATATTAAGATGCATTTAACAGGTGTATATATAATAATTGGATTATTAATATTATTATTTTCAATGTTTCATGATTATATACATGACCTCTGATTTAAAATGTTATAGAAAGTTAAACTGTTTATGTAATGTATGTCTATATCTTGTCATGTGATTTATTGTTATTTCTTTAATTTAATTGTGTCCACATATTGAACATTTTCATGTACCTGAGCATTACCAAAAAAATCTTGAAATCTTGAACAAGATATAAACAACATTTTCACTGGCTGAAGTCTTTGAATGAGCTCCTCGCAGCATAATGATATATATATGGGGTGAACCTCATCAAAATTAGATTTCACTCCAAACAATTTCAAAAATTAGAAATAAACAGTATAAGAGTTTGATCATTCAGACCAACCCACGTTGCACGTTATATTTTAACTTTTGTCTATATATGTTATATTGTAAAGTACGTGTCCTTCATGTATTTTTAGATTATATACAAACAAATGATGAGAAAAAAAAATTAAACACAGTTTTCTGAACATTTGACATTCTTTAAATTTATGATTTAAATGTCATTGCAATATTGTATGTAAAAAAAATTATTTGTGAAATCAGCAATATGTTATACTTATATAATTTCTCCATACTGGCTTGGGTAATAAATTCGCCAAACTAACTCCAGGAAAAAGGAGAAAACTATTATTCAACTATTCATACTATAATTTATAATAGATTCTAGCTCTGTTTCCAATTTACAGTATAAACGTCATTACCTATTTCCAACAACAACAAAATTTGAAATTATAAAAGCTCTTTTTTGTAATATTTCCATGTTGCCTGTCTTCTGCTTGTATGGTAATTCATCAGGAAATATGGTTTAAAAATAAAAGTAGGTTTCAAGATTAAACTTGCACTTTAAATAGCTTCTAAATTATACAGTGTAGCAGATCTAGATAGTTTTAAAATAAATAAGATGCTACTGTATGTTATGTGGTCAAGAGATGCTACCTTAATTTGAAGAATTGTATTTGCAATAATATGAAACAATTGTACACTTCTTGGCTTTTTCTAAGGTATAACTTTAATAGTAACTGCGGTCTAAATTTTCAAGCACTGCCATGAGTACGTTCAAATTTGTGTTTGCTGTATACGTAGTAGTTTGAAATAATATTAAGATCAGTCTAGCACTTTTAACCAAAGTGATCTCTGTTAAATTATATGGTATAAACTTAGAAGAACTTCTATTGCATGAATTAAGATATTTATTTAATTTAAGTTGTAAATTAATTTGCATTGAGATATCACAAAATGTTTGTGATTTTATTTAAATTGTAAATAAAGTCAAATTAGCAATGATTAATATTTAAAGTCGAAATTTTTCAAGAGTTTGCAAAATTTTAAGAAATCCTAATATTATAAATAGATATTTGTTGAAACGAAATGAAGAGACAACCGATAGAAAAACATGAAATACACTTTTTCTGAATTTTTAACTGATACAGTCCTTCAGATCTACTCTATATCCCTTCTGATGCTTATATTACGTAGTCAAGTAAGTTATATGAATAATTCATTTATTAAAGTACAAAATTACCAACTAAAGCAGGTCAACAATAAATAAAATATCTATGAGAGAAAAGAATCAATTCTCTAGGTGAGAGAACTTATCCAAGATTCCAGGCCTTAAAAAGCTACAAAATCAACAAGGACATTTTAAGTGTTAATTATACATTGGTCAGTATATATGAATATATCGTTGGATCTGTATAATTTTGCCATTTTGGTTGGAGAGGGTGGGTGTGTGAGTGTGGTAAAAATACCAATATAAGTATATATTTTGCCATTTTCAATTATACTTGTATTGTACAAAATACTACAAATGAAATATTGTTTATTTGTGCATGTGATTAAATTGTATTCTGTTTATGTTAAAATCAAATTGTTAAGCGTTCGTGTAAATAAGGCTTAAGTTAGATTAAATCTTTAATACATGTAACTGACCAGCCCTGGAACTTGAGTCTCTATAGTGCGTTATTGACACCTTATACCATCACATTTAATGTACATGTATGATGTCAGATTTAAAAACGTATCAATACAGGTGTTGTGGCTACATCATATTTCTACTAAAATTCACACATTCTATAATAATATTTACACATTCGATTAAGCCTTGTGTTAATTGTCACCAATATCTTGTGTCCATTGGTGACTGTAACACGGGTACTACATGTAGTTTATATGTTATATTACATAAAATGATTATAAACTTTGTCAATAAATAAATGTATATTAAACTGAATATACAAATAGTAAAAATTTAATGTTCTTTAAAATAAAGTAATTACAAAATGGGACTTTTTGTATGGAGGTACAAATATATGCACATGAATTGGTACCATCAATTATTTATAATCAGATGCACATACAGTAACAATTTGCTGTAGGAAGCTGACCGCTGTCCAGTGATATAAAATGCATTTTAATGGAAAATGAATTTAATAATTTGAATCTTTGTAGTGTTATTCAAAAAAACAATGTACAGGTTTAGAAAAAGCAACTTTGAAATTCTGAAAATTACCACATACATGTATGTATGTATAGGTGAACAAATTCTAGTTGATGTCTTTAAAGAAGTTGTATTCAGGAAAACAATGATTTTTCTTGAAACTGCAACTAATTCATTCAGATTTATTTAATCAATAATTTTAATAAAGAAAATGTCTTCATCTTTAGAACTAGGTCCTATCTCTTGCTTCACCATCCTCAGTCAAGCACAACAAGGGGAATAACTCTAGCATTCTAAAAATGTACAAAATTCAACCAAAATCATGTATGTAACCACTGATGAATATATTAACTTTGTAATATAATAATTCAATCATCCAGGATTGATTTGTAAATTGTGATAGATTTATTTTATAACCTTGAAGAGTATTTATAGAATATTGAGATCAACAGTGTTAATCTTATACATTGTACATGTACAGTGTGTATACACATATGGTGAATGTATACACAGTTTTAATTCCTTGTGCAAATATTCAAACAAACACCTATTTATAAGTTAAGGTCAGATTTACTGGTAAATAAAGCCATACCAAGAAAGAAAAATTCAAGAAAATCTTGTTTTCATTCATTTATATGAAGAGGTTCCAGCCTCCATTGATCATGCGATATTCAAAATAACCAAGGTTACGTAGAAACGATTTCTGAAGGGATTTGTTGTAGTAACATGTGCATGTGTTACTGTTGCAGAATTTTGTAATGTTGTTACTTGTTTGTTTGTTTGTTTGTTTGTTTGTTTGTATTAAGGGCTTATTGTCCAACCAACAGCTAAGGTCATTTACGGACGTGCCAGTTTTACTGGTAGGGGAAACCGGAGTACCCGGAGTAAACCACCAACCTACGGCAGGTCACTGACAACTTTCTCACACTTGCATGCCCCTGGACGGGAATCGAACTAGGAGTTGAAAGGCTTATGATTACAAGTCGGCGACTTAAACCACTAGGCCACCGCGGCCCCCTAATGTTGTTACATTTTGCTATTTTTGTTACTGTGCAATGGCTTATCAATACTAATCCAATATAAAATGAAATTATTACCGTTTTAAAGTTAGATTTTGTTATTTTGTATTTGTAGGCGTTTGTAACGACAGGAACCAACATGATGTTATCTTTTAATACAAATTCATGGTCAGAACGAGACGAAGACAGAATAATTACACGAGAGTTTGTAGACTTCGATAGAGAACACGGCAAGGTATGTACGCAACAGATATCATACAGTTTGATTATTGATGTCAACATTATTATATTCCCCTAATGAAATTGATCAAGTTTTCTGTACTAATAAGTTTTCGTATGAAATTGTTCAGCTCTTGGTTGATCTTTCCCATGCATGTAAGCAGTATTATCTAACAATACACAGTACTATTGTGTGTAAGTGTATAGAGTCTATCAGGAAACTCTCACTTGTATCCCACTGCTGTCATTCCTCTGACGAGTCATCAATCAAATATTCATGTGATGAGGTCAGAGGTCAACCATCTTTCAATACAAACAACTTTATGTACATGGTAAACTTTGTATGGCTGTTGTGTTAATTTTGAAAAATAAATTTCACCTACATGTATGTAAAAAATGAAGTTTTTAATCACAGTTGAAAATTTCTAAACTCTTCTCCGAACTGGGGGGGACAATAGTAAAACAGTGTGACATTGGCATATGTTATTGTGGTAATTTAAGATAAATATGAAAGTATTCAGAGATTGTTCTATGGATATTATTATACTTATTACTAAGTATTCCTTAGTATAATGTTACACTTGCAATTTGATCAATGCCATCTTTATAGGTTTATTATAAACATGCATGTTATTCCTCTAGACGCCAGTTTGATCCTCGGCCACATAACACCCAAGACTTTAAAATGAGGTTATTGCTTCACTCCCTGCTAAGCACTCAGCATTAGGAGGAGACTTGGTTAGCTTGGTGTCAGGATAATGTGACCGAGTGTATTGTCATGTCAATGTGTCTGCTGCTTGATATTTCAATGAGATGGTACTATAAAGTCAGTTACTGCAATTGCAGTGTACAGTCACAAACAAATACCTACAGTATATGGCCTTCATGAGTTGAAGGGACATTAAACCCCAATATAACAAAACGTTCTTCCCCTAATCTGTCACTGACACAAAAACTGAAACATGTTGTAAAAAGTACACAACGGAGGACAAACTAAAACATGATGTGAAAGACAATAGATGAAGAAGGGTGAATTCAGAGTCGGTATTCATATATAATGTATGCAGCGGTATAAATCTACTATTGTGATGTAGTTGTATGTAGCACTCACAACCATCAATACAGAACAAGTGTAAACCCAGACAGAAGGTCCTAAATTTACAAAGTACACGACTTGTACTGATTCAGCTAGTGTACTTGGTATATCTTCTGTCTGTATAAACATGATAGGTCACGGCAGAGACCCAAAGGCAATACTGTATATACATAAACTCTAACCTGTAATTACACTGACTGGGTTTTTCCAGATCTCAGTGTGTAAATTGGCTAGATAAAACTAATACAAGATAAGTTTTCCTGGTGCCTTTGTCTAAAGTTTTTACTTGAAAGAAAAGTGGGAAATTGTTTAATACAAGTTAATGTTTTACACGTAAATAAATGGTTTTATTGTTTTAGTTTACTGTATATCATTATGACATTATTAACGTCTCAAGAATCCTTATACTACTGATTTTAGTTTAAAGGATAAAATGTAGAAAAAAAAAAAAAAAAAAGTTCAGAAAAATGTATTAACATACAATTATCAAAGTTAACTTAAACATATGTTTAAAACATATATATAGACAAATTTGAAATTTATAGCTGTTGATTTTGGTGCATGGAGTTTTAACCTTCATTTAACTATGAATTAGTATCTTGTTTACACAATGCAAGCATATACATACCTAAAGATTTAACCAACTTTAACATATTTTTAAAATTTGATGAAATATCAAATCTTACTATATGACATATAATATTAATTACTAAAAGAAATGATCTTTGACAATATTTACTATTGTGTGTTAATACATGCATGACGATGTATGATTTCACGTCAGCTGTCATTCAGTGCAATCATACAGCTATTAATATATGTTTCATGTCTTATAACTAAGTGGGTAACATCACGAAACAATAACTGTGTATTAAATATGTCTGTTTCCACTCATTGTTAGAATTATGAAAAAACAATATGCACTGCTATTTCTCACATCTTAAAGCTTCTGTTGAAAGAAACATTTACTGTTAACTTGTAACACCTGCATAGCATGCAAAGAATAAATTGTAAAATTTGTCTCAAGTTAAAACAAAGACATAAATATATATTTTAATGCAATATGAACACAGAAGAGTTTGTTCTGGGAACAAATATTATGTGTATAAAGTCATGATGAAAGTCCAAGAATGTTGATTCAGAAACAGAAATATTGGACTGCTTTTACCTGATGTAGTTTGAAAATGCTCCCAAATTATCATACCCGCCAAGTCTCCCCATTTAGGACTAAAATTCTGGTCATATACTCGTCATCTCCCCATGAAAATTCTTATTTTCCTTATTATTCCTTACTTAAAAAAAATCTCCCCCATGAAACCTACAAATCTCCCCCATTTAAAGTTTCAAGGTTGGCGGATATAGGTTCTCCTTATTTTACCTTCAAATTTTAAAAATGTCCATTTTACTAATAAGAGTACAAGAGTTGTTATGGGTTGTTAGTTATATATGTATACATGTAACTGCATGAAGTGAGTAAATCTTTTTTCACCAGGAAGTTATCAAACATTGACAACAAAAGTATAAAGCTTATATAGATTGAATTACAAATTGGTTTCCTTATCACCTTTATGATATTTGTGAGTTGAAATTATAGATGCATTGTTGTTGTTTTTATCCCATGATGGGACATGAACTGTGTGGGTTTCAAGGGACCTTCAGTGTCCTCCCACACGACACCCTACGATGATCGACACCCCACACAAATAGCCTTGTATCAACAAAGGCCAGTAATCTTTGTTTTATTACGTAATAATTGACATTTTGTAAGTTTTAATGCAAAGTTGTAATTATTTATTTAACCTATCATTTCGGTAGTAAGTTAGGTCCCATCACAATCATGGTATAGAAGGCCACTTGACAAAGTACTATATATACATGTATATATATACATATGAAGAGGAAGTTTTGTGTGCATGTTACAAAGGATAAATCTTTTACGTGTATTTCAACAAGGTGAACGATATAAGATTAAAAACTATAATTCTTTAGTTAAGTCTTCTTTAATTGACAGTTCATTGACATGGGTTTATTTTGTATAATAAATCGCCTGAAGAAATTTCAACAATTAAAGTAGAATTTCTCTGTTTAAATCGTCATTTGTTAAAGCTGTTCTACGTGGCTGTCCTCTCAGATTAGCATAATTTATGTGAATTGTACAAAAAGTATTGTTGAATGACATCACAAAGAATTTAGAATATCTGTTTATATAATTTAAACACAAAAGTAAATTTCCTTTAAAAAATGAATATTTTGACCAATGTTTTCATATACATGTGTCAGTGCGGCTTTAGTCTGTTTATTTTTAAAGTAACTAAAGATTCACACAATGTTTTCTTATTAATGCTAATCATTTTTAAATCAAAGAAAATTCTTACTGAATTGACCCTGTGTTCTGGAATTAAGAAAGATTTATTGACTTGTTTTCCGGAGTAACTTTAGGTACAATTTAAGCTAAGAACGTTTTTAATTTGTTCCCATGTGTTTTGTTAAAAAGTTCATTTGGTATGACATGTAAAAACGTATTTTTTCATGTTCCTTTAATTAATCAGTCATCTTTAATTAATTAGTCATCTTGTTGTTGTGTTGTTTTGATAGAAAACAAATATCAAGAAGCGATAAAAAAAAGTTGTTTTGTTACGAAAGGAGTGAATGATCCACGCTAATTTGAAGGTCATCTTGTTTTGAGATTTTTTCCAAAGTTTAATTGTTTTGCAGGTAAAGATTATACATAATAAGATGTCATTTAAAAATGGGTCTTTATACAGAAGTGAACAATAAAAGCTTAAGTTGATATCCCTGAGCAGTCAACATTTAAAATATTGGGAAGGGTCAGTCAGATCTATTAATTCATCCGTCTCTTGTTAGCGATTGTCAGTGTCTGGTGTTAATGTATAGGATGGGTCAAATCTTTATCTCTTACTTTGAAAAAAAGATTTTAACTCTTATTTTTGTTTTGTCTGCAAATGAACAGCATTTTAAACAGGTCTTAATTACCAATCCCCGATATGACTCAGATCCTGTGAACTTTAAAAGCATGAAAACAGCATTATACTTCTCAACAAAACCCCGCAATAAACACTTTTTTAAAAAAAAATTGTTTTGCTGGAATGCAGGGAACCAGAAAAAAATCTGGGTTCTATCATAATCAATCATAAGAGCCCACTCCCTATTTATTTGTAGGCTTCCGATTTATTTGTACTTTGTACACTTTCACTGCTTTAGGGAGTGTATTGAGTGTGTGTGAGGGAGGGGTGAATCAGTGGGGCAACAGATGACCTTGTTACTTGAGTATTATCTGCCTGCAACTCCCACATATCTACACTAAATGGTATATCAGTTACAGTCGAATGATTAAGTCACAATACACACAAATCGTACCCTCTCGCTCTTCCTTAGAACATCTGTGTACTAAAAAACTTGTGTCATTTTACACAGAGGCTCTCCTTCCTACACAGACTTTGTTTACTGTCAAACTTTTGAAACTTTTTATCAACTTTAATAACTTTGTTTAATACTCTACCATGTGTCCAATATACCCCAAGTCAATTTACTCTAAGTGGTCTGCTAGCTATAAGCAGTTACTAAGCAGTTCTTTAGCATCTTCAGGAGTTCTTAGCCGTTTTGATTTTAACATTATGGTGTTATTGTTTCAAACTTAAGTGTTATATTTTGAAGCATTACTTTGTATTGTGGAGGTTTAAGATCCAACTGTGAACTTGCTTTATGTATTGATATTAATTATTTTATTGTTATACACAAAGATAGTGACATAATGAGATGTTTTAAAATATTTTTAGACATTAAATTTAGACAATGAATTTTGAAAATACATTGTATGCAATAAACATAAAAAATTAGAGCTGAAATTTCAGTAAATAATCTTTGATATTGTACTTAGACCCACAGGTACTTGGGGTTAATGTGCGACAGCTCTGTGATAAACAACCCATCAGTTTGTCACAAGGCTAATGCACATTAACCCCAAGTGCCTGTGCTTAGACAAACTCAATTATTGTTTACATGCATTTTCCACATACTTCTCTATATCATTTTTAAAAACAAAAAAAATTCAATACTTTAGTTAGTCTTAAAGCTTGTACAATTTATATCAATATTATTTTCAAATTTTGAAATTTTTTATTGTCAATATACATGTATACAGAACCCATTATATAATGACATCATCTTTTAAAAAACAAAAAATATTCAATACTTCTGTTAATCTTGAACAATGTACATGTCAATCAATATTCTTTTTAAATTTGAAAATGTTTAATTGTCAATAGACCCTACTACATACATTCATATGTAGGCAATTACATTACAAACATGCAAGTACAATTAGGAAACAGACACATTTCTCCGTGGGTCACTGCATGCAGTGCTGTGCCATATTTGTAGTATCTACCTACACATTAGTGTATCATAATACGCTGTAATCTGTCAGATTACAAACTTAAAAATAATTATAAAATGTTATGATGTATTCGTGTTGATATAACCTTTCAATCAGAGTGGTGGTGTTTATATTTAAGAAGGTGTGGGTGTTTAATATGCCTACACCATTGTACACCTGTCTTGTAGGTTTGAGAGTATTCCGTAAACCTGATTGTGAAATTGTGGCTGTTTTTGACACACGTTTAAGGTCACAGTTCGCAGTTACAAATGTTGCTGAAACTGTGTTGTATCTCTGTCAAGGTTAAACTCACACAACATTTAAATTTTAAATCTGTCAAATTATAAAACACTGAAAGTTTGTTTTACTCTTGTATAGTAGAATTCATGTCTATGATTGAATATTACATGTAGCTGTTTTAGAAATGAAATAAATGATTTACAAGCATCAACATTGTAGAGTAGAATAAAAGATTTAATAAAGAATTTTAACCCTCAATACATATAATCTACTGTTAAATCTTTTCAGAAGTTAATTTGTCAATTTCACGTTATTATAGACAACTGTTGTGTAGCTATGTATAACAGCTACATGATGCTCATGAATAAATCAAACTTGTGTATCATATAATTCAATTATATCTAAACTCAGTTTCTGTAAAATTGTTTGAGATCATTCTCAAAGTAATCAGTCAGATTTGTACTGAACTTGTCAAGTCTATCACAAACATAAACAGCTGATGGTCAGATTGTAACTGATTGAAATTGATCATTGGTAAAGTTCGACAATTATCTAACGATAGATGGGTAGATTTATTATCTATCAATTGAATTAAATTACAAGTAATCAACCCATTGACCCTATAAAGTCACTTTTAGACTGTTGTAAAGCAATGAATCGCACAGTCTATTGTCAAAATTCAGGGGTGAATTAATTGAATATCATTCCATACCCGTCTCGATATGTCACCTATACATGCATGAGTAAAAGGGACGCTAAACCCCAATAAACAAACAACTCAATACATATTTAGTAAAAGTATCCATTTATGTGGTAAGTGAAAAATAACTCTCAAAATGTACAGTTTGCCATATATTAAAAAATTAGGGGGCAAAGCTAGAAATTTGTGATCAGTTCTTTTCTTACAAATCAGAAAGTCTAGAGCTTAGTGCTTGCTGATGTACCCTTTGAGCATGGAAAATCTAAATATATTCAAGTAAATTAACTCATGTTATAGTTAAATAGAAACATTTAATTAAAGTTTTCACTGCATGAGTAAAAGAATATTCTTATCAACTCCTGTGATTATTTTAGTGTTGACTAGTCAGTCTTGTACTAATGGAATGTTACCATACATAGATACAAGTTTGGTAGTTGAACTAAGTATAGTTTACTCTCATTTTGAAGTTTAAGTCAACATTAATTTGGTGATTGGTGTTGCCTTTGTGTTGTCTTGAGTCATAACCGTTGACAGATATATGTATACTGTATACATAAGCATAGCTTGCTCCCCTCTATCAATTAACTATTTAAAACAAATTTTTTCCGACCATATGATATTGTTTATTAAAGTCTCATCATATATACATTAACAAATAAAATACATACACAGTAACATTAAAATGTATACATGCCACTCAATCAGAGTTGTAAGAGACTATAAAACATATTTCTTACAACTTGAAAATTTCATAAAAATGAACCAATTAATGGATTCATTAAAATGTCTACTGATTAAAAGACCTCATAATTACAATTATAAAAAAGATTTGTATTTACATATCACAGTTTCTTAAAACTTAGCACTAAGGATATAAAAGTCCTCTTCTTCTCTTTAAAACTTAAAAACAAAACTTAGCACATTTTAGTACAGTTAATCAACGTATTGTGTAAAAGATTTTATGTAACATTTGTCAGAACTGATAGTGAGTTAATTAGCTGATAATTTGCTTCTCGTCATTGCATCTTAAAAGACTCTTCTTTTAATCATCTTAAGTCGGAACACCATTGATATAACAATCTTTGATATGAGCTTCTTTATCAAGGAGGGGTCACTTGAATGGAAGGATCAGTCTTACAAGTCACAGACAGAAGGACACATTATGCCTGATTTCCTTACACAATTGTCAAACTTTTTCTACAACGCTGCCAGGAAAACACTTCCGAGTACTTGAGTTTAAATGACACTCGACAATAGGCACACACACAAATTAGTCTTATCCTATGTGAATAGATTATAGAAGTCTCCCGAGGACAGTATTTACATCTGTGACTGTATCTCACAATAACAATTATCATCCGATACATCACAGCCCTGCACAAGGACATCGCAAAGATGTTGTATCAACATCAATCCGACTTCCTTTAAAAGAATTCAAACCTGATATGTCCAGAAATGTCAAAAATACAGTAGGGGATGGTTGATTGTTAACAGTAACAGAAGTGCAACAGTACACAGTTTCCTTGTCATTGAAGGGTGATGCCTTATATTACTAAAGTTTGGCTCAATTGACATTGTAGAGCAATGTCTTTATACAACATTCGTCTGACATTGTAGAGCAAAGTTTTTATAAGTTTGACTAACATTGTAGAGCAAAGTCTTTATACAAAGTTTGACTAACATTGTAGAGCAATGACTTTATAAAGTTTGACTAACATTGCAGAGCAAAGTCTTTGTACAAAGTTTGACTAACATTGCAGAGCAAAGTCTTTATACAAAGTTTGACTTACATTGGAGAGCAATTTCTTTATACATAGTTTGACTAACATTGCAGAGCAAAGTCTTTGTACAAAGTTTGACTAACATTGCAGAGCAAAGTCTTTGTACAAAGTTTTGACTAACATTGTAGAGCAATGTCTTTATACATAGTTTGACTAACATTGCAGAGCAAAGTCTTTATACAAAGTTTGACTTACTTTGTAGAGCAATGTCTTTATAAAGTTTGACTAACATTGGAAAGCAATTTCTTTATACATAGTTTGACTTTCATTGCAGAGCAAAGTCTTTATACATAGTTTGACTTACATTGCAGAACAAAGTCTTCATACAAAGTTTGACTAACATTGGAGAGCAATTTCTTTATACATAGTTTGACTAACATTATAGAGCAAA
>JAUMGZ010027756.1:0-32957 GCA_032359645.1 Pododesmus macrochisma | reverse complement strand
CTATTCAAAATTAATTCTTCTCTTGCGTCCATTAATGACAGCAACTTCGAGCAAGATCTGGGGTTCGCGACGGGGTAATTCACACAGAGATTTGGTTCCTTCCTCATATAAATATCACATTTATCGGAGGCATGATTCAGGTTGCATTTTTTGTTTTCTTTCATGGTACAGTTGCTGCTTCTGTTCCTATCAGGTGCATAGTTTTTCTCCTTTACTTTTTCGTCACGATTTTAGTGCCAGATTCTTATGGTGACGTTTGTTTCTTCTTTTCAATTGAAAGGATTGCTATATACCGGAAATACACGGAGGTATCGGGACGGGTGACGCATGTGTAGCAGGAAATACTTACGCTATCGCGAGCACCTAGTTTCCCTTTTATTTTTGAATAAAAGTTCGTGATGTTCCCCTTTTTAGCTAATAATTGCATTTGTTGGTTCTTTTTCTGCGTGCGTCCCACGTTTCCTTTTGTTTACCAATGTCCACGGACTTGTGATTTTTCAATATTGCCTTGGTTTTTCGTATTTACTATCTTGTTTAGTTATACGTTATAATTTCATAGTTGTAGCTCCCCAATCTTGTCTTTCTCAATTCTCTCTGCCCGGACGTCCGAATAGGGCGGATGATTTGCAGGTTTGTTTGATGTTTTATTCGTTGTCCTCTCTTACGAACACGAATATGGTTGGTTTCTTGTTACTTCTGTTTTTATATTTAACTTGCAGCGTGTCTAAGTATAGAGTTTATAAGACTTGTCTCGTCAAGATTTCATACCCTAACTTTTAACATTTATATCGAATACTAGAAGTCATCCCGCTAGAATAACGGTTAGTCGGTAACGCTGGTGTATGGGCTTCTCCTCATATTTTGCTTATTGCTTTACTTTATCGATTCTGTTGTCACCTCCATTCATACCCAGTCACGTGGTTTGTCTCCAATGTTCTTTCTTTACGATATCAGTTATATTTTCTGATATTGACTTAACAACATAAGCAAATATTCAATTGATCAAGCAAAGTAAGCAAATTTTTTTTATTAACTAAGCAAAACAACTAAATAAGCAATCCTTGCATGACTCAAATAGAGTCAAAATCTAGGATATAAAACCTATAAGGTAGTATTGACTTACATCAAAGTTCACCATGAGGAAGGTCGGCACATACCGAATTGATATGGGAACATCACATATCATTTACTTATTCATCCCAAATGTTCGATAAATATGAAATCAGTTATAAATTAAGCGGCAACAAAATTTTCCTACATAACCTCATATCTGTTGTACTTCTAAGTTTCACAGATACTTTGTCATCTATGAACTTATTCAGTCAGAATTTTCCCAATGTTTTAGAAATCAAATTAAAAAATAATCGGACTAATTGAAAAAACCATAAATAAAGTTATCGTTATCATAACTTCCATAAAACTTCGACATAATCTAATGCATATTAATAAATATTGCATCAGCCATTCGACGGGGAACTGGTCTAAAAAGGATATGGATTAAGTCTTAGTTTCAAAAATTCTTTTATCGTTAATATGAACAACATTGAGGGGAATATTGAGTGCTGTCGTTGGGTCGTTGAACAGCCCCTACTCTACATATTCTAAATTGAACATTGAGCAGCAGCAGGTCATATCCAAATCTTTTCAGATGATTTTGGGTTCTGATATGATGTTACTCCCTTTGATGCACATTGGACTTCCTTTTGACTAACTGAAAGCACTGCACGCCATTGTAACATCTTCCTACTAGTGGTGTACCGAGAGGTGAATTAATGTGTAAGCACATTGAACAAAGCGAGCGGCCCCAAGCGGGTCCAAGGCAGATCCTGGCAGGGGACCAGAGAGGCGGAAGTCCCTTTCCGAAAATGAATTTCAGCAATTTATAAAGTATTTTTGACCAATCAAAATTGTTTGCTTGCTTGTTACATTGTTGCCATGACCTGCCTTGTAAAACGTAAAACTCTTAATAGTCCAGCAGATAGGTGAACACATTGTGCACATTGTGATACAAGCATCATATTTGGCACATACATTGGGCATCATTTATCAAAAGAAATTAAGAAATAGGGCCATCTCATATTTCTTCGTTTACTGCAATGGCGGCCCTTTTTTAAAAAAAAAAAAATTCTTTAAAAAGTTAATTTCGAGGTGTGAGCATTATATAAAAAGAGTAAAATACTCAGATACTATATACAAATAAATACATTTAATGCATCTATTATTTAAATGGAGTGTAACCAACTTAAAATGTTACTAACATGGATTATGCAGCCATATTTAAAAATCACTTAATAAAGATTATTTCGAGGGGTGTTAATCATTATATAAATAGAGTTAAATACTCAGATATTGTACAAATAGAGACCTTAACTGCATATTTTATTTTAATGGAATGTAACCACATTAAAATGATACTGACATGGATTTTGCAGCCATTTTCCATAAAAATCATTACTTCAAGTTTTTAGGATAGATGTAAATGTTGTGTTATATATTAAATAAATACTTATTTGCTTAACATATAAGAGGTTACGTGTGCCACCAAGGTACTTTCTTGCAAATCTCTCTCTCTCTCTCTCTCTCTCTCTCTCTCTCTCTCTCTCTTGAAGGAAAAATCATATGTACGCCACTGCCTACAAATAGTGTTTGGTATTGTCGTTCTTAATCGTACTGGGTGTAAGTATATTATTTAACGCTCTTTGTAAAATTAAACCTTTCAAAATATATGTATTTAGTCAGTCATTCTTCTGTTTATGTTAACTTATATCATAACGTCATATAATCTGCAGACGAGGGCTGGATTGTCCAAAACAGCCATACATAGAATAATTTGGAGTATTCCTATTTTAATTAAGCGTGCATTTAAAGTGTGGACTCGGCCATTGTTTAGTACTAGGGGTGTTTTTCTTAAGTATGAATTAAGTTGGTTTGCGGTGAAAGCTTGCCCCCAATACATTTGAGATGTTTTCGTTAATTACCACTCTACCTTGTTGGTGTTTCCTTGGTCGCCATTTCTTTTGTTTCATATTTCAAGTTGTCACTGAGTAACACTGCGATAGATTTTATTTTAAAACTCAAGTTTTGTATCATTTCATAGTGTATTTATTTTAGAGGTGTTCCAGTCTTGTTAATGAACATGATGATAAGTTACATATTATTGTTTGTCTCTTCCTTTATGGTGTCATTGGTGTGATTCACATGTTTAGAGTTTTTCTTTTGATATTCTACAAGTTCAGAGGTGAGCTGATATTTAGTTACACAGTTTTATGTGCGTGTACACACCCCTCTGTACTGTGTCAGTACTATCCCACGCTCTTTTCGTTCTAATTAGCCAGTATGCTTCATTAATACATTTCAATTACAAGCATGTCAGTGTAATGGCTATGGGCTTTCAATTAAAACGATCAATTCTTAGACAGATGTTAAAAATTGAAAGAGTTTAGAATATACTCCCCCAAAAATATATGAAATACCATGTAGCTTTATTAAAAAATTAAAAATGTTAATTACAAACTTTACCATGATTAAGATTCTCTGCATGTTGGTGGGGCATTTACATAGTTTTTATATTTTGTGTCGTATTAACAATGATGTGCAACAAACCCTATCATCGTTTTAATCACATCTATACGTCCTTTGTTCGTGTTTGTTTATAATGGCGGTAATGCTTGTATTAGTCTTTTCAGAAGCAGTTTGCAAAATTATACTTTTCATTCATACAGGGCAATTTTGAAATCTGAATAAGCGTAAATAAACGGTTTTTGAAATTTCATATCACACATAAAGATTGCATGGGTCAGTAAGAAATAACATAAGCTTAAGACATGAACAGCAAAGGATGTGACACACATCATGACGCCTTTTAGACCAACAAACGGACTATATATGATGACGAAAATAAACAAACACGTCTTACGATACAATATATACCTCATCTGTAATATTGTTGTTTGTCGTGTGTTTGACGATGTTGAGACATATATTTCTATGACGGTAGTACCTTCTGTTGATCATTATATAGAAATGTCTTGGTATTCGTTTACTTTTTATAGAATGTGAACACATACACAATTTTTATTCAAATTATTTAATTTTGAAAGCATCAGCCGCAAATATAAGTCCATGGACAACGGTAAATAGAATGAAACGGGGGACACGCTTAGAACTAACATACAATTATCAAACTTGAAAGTAAACATAACGATATTCTATAACAAGCTGGAAGCGAAATCAGGTGCCGCGAAGGTGTTAGTGTTTCCTGCTACATATGTGTTTCCAGCCGTGATTTTATTTGGTGTCAATTCGGTAACCTTTTCCATGGTGAGCTACAAAGCACTTTTTTTTTTCGAAGCACGTTACTACCAGATTCTGTCATTTATATCGTGAGGAAAGACCAAAGGAGAAAGACCCAGTGACAAGACAGTAAGATAAGCGACAACAAGAACAACGAAAGCACATCAGTAAGGCAATAACGAGGAGGATCGATCGGTGATCCTACGTAACGGCGTTACCATCGCGCCCTAAAGCAGAGAAAACATTATAAGTTTATTGAATATTATCAAATTTGAAGGACTTGAACTTGAAATTTAAGTTAATTTATCAAGGGGTGGGGGAATTTCGAAATGTTGACGAGACAAATATTATGATCTAGAAATGTAAAACTGAAACGGCAAGGAAGTTAAATTCAAAAAGGACAAAAAATCAATATTCTTTATGTTCAAATGGGCCACGTCCAAAGTAATGTTGATTAATTTGCTCTTCTTTTCATGGTTGTGGTCAAGATTTCTGGAACAACATACAATTTGCTGTCAAAATATTTGCAAAGTCAAAGAGCAAATATTATTTCTGCTTTTACCCCATTACCATCGTGAATTTTTGTCCACGTTTCCCCTTTTGCTCTGTAGCTTTGATTTACCGAAGTCTCGTCTGTTCTAAAATAATTTTCTCTATAGCGTCCATTCATGACGGCTACTTCGAAGCAAGATCTGGGGTTCGCGACGGAGTTTCTCACACGGAGTTTTGTCTCTTTCCTCTTATAAATATCATATTTATCGGAGGCATGTTTCAGATTGCATTTTTGTATTTTCAGCATATCGAAACGAGAGATGTCTTGTCGTTTCTATTATAAATGCATTCGTAGATTCAATTCTTTTGAGCATCTATTATTGACGGTTGCTTCGTAGATAGACCTGAAATGCAAGTCGAGGGTATATAAACAAAGCATTGTTTTTTCCTCTTATATATAACATTTTTATTGGTTGCATGCTTCAGTTTGCAATTTTGTATTTAATGAAACTTCAACCAAGTTGTCCTTATATTCAGTTCACGGTAGGGTTTTCTGTTTTGAAATACTAGTTTACTGAAGGGAAAGTCGTGGTACAAACACATTGTATTAAGCTCGGTTGTATCGCAATATAAAAAATACTCTAACAAAGACGGTGACATTTGAATGACAAATATGGCGACAATATAGCTTATTACAACCACGACACGGGGGAAATTTATATGATTTAATTGTAGGTTTAGAGTTTCCTACTTACGGACGAGTGAAGCTCTACGCATCCTCCCCTCTGGCCTGTGGATGGGTATAGCTTTAATAATACTGAAATATTCTAAAACTCTACAATTATCGTCTCGGCTTTCTATCAAGTATTTATCGTAGGTATACACCTTGCAACACATTCATCATTCTGACAACAACGATGATTCAATGCATTATACTTCCATCTATTTATTGGTTTAAGTTGAGTTCATGTTTTCTGATTACAAGTACTGTTGCATATGTACCTTGACATGCATACATGCTGGCTCCTCGCACTCCCGATCTTATGACGTGCATCAAGTAGTTCATTTTTTGTTATTGGAACATCCTTGAAAATTGTGTGTCTTGGCACCCTCTTTGTTGAGTGCCTATTGACGTTTACAGGGTACCGAGATCATTTCACATCGTTTGCAGGCGTTCATTTTCAGATGTTGTGATGAGTATTTTTTATATTTTCAGCACAACCCAAAACCTAATTAGAGCTACATACTGTATTGTGTATATAAACTTTATTTTGGTTTAATCATTTGACTTCAACATGTACTTGTAAACAATAAATGACCGCCTACGAATATTCGTATATATACGAAGCAATGTATTTCGACTATTGCACCAGTCACCTAGAGCTCGGGAGGGTGATGTCTCGCACAGAGTATTGGCTCTTTCCTCTTATAAATATAATATTTATTGGAGGCATGTTTCAGATTGCATTTTTGTATAATTTCAAGTACCGTAAGTACATGTAGATGTCATGACTTCATGAGTCTGGGACAAAACTGGTTCTGATGAGATTTCATATCATCACAAAGTGCCGGGTGGAATTTTGTGGAGACGTTGAGCCATATTGAACGAAAACCTATACACTGCCATACGGTCCATGTTCCCTTCTTGCTTTCTTTCAATACTTGATGCCATTCTCCGTTTTGTGTTGCATTCTTAATTTACAATTTAAGTCGTGTTTTTCATTGATCGCTGAAATTGTTATTCTATGTTTTATCTTCAGAGAACATATCATAAAATAGGACATCGTGACACACTGATGGTATTTATATTTCAACAAATCGTGCTTTGAACAGCACATGTTTTATTTACGCGCACTAGCATAGTTCTCTTAAGCCACCCGAGCTTCAATTTTATCTTTAAATTGTATATACCTTTTGACACTCTTCTCTACTATTAATCACGTAAATCGTGAGGATTTGACTTTGCTTCACTTAACTATCCATGGCTAGATAGCGATGTGCATTGGTCACCTCTTTATGGCATTAAGACATCCAGTGTAGCAGGAAGTGCTAACTCTTCATGAATACCTGGTTTCGAATTTATTCCTTAATGACAGTTCGTGATTCGAATATTTGTATTTCTATATTTGTTAGTTTAAACAATATTTTATTTACAAATCAAATACATAAGGTACAATTTTTAACAAGGGGATTCAGAAACAAGCATTAATGCTTATATTAATCCGTCTCCTCGCAATGCAAGCAACAATCACAACACATGGTTTTAATTAAATACAAATTCAGTACAGTCACGTACCTAGTATGATACAATAATGATACAATTATGATACAAGGCATGATAAACAAAGAATATTATATTTGTTGTGTACGCTTCTCGTTTTCCTTACGTTTGTCAATGAACATGCAATTAAAATAGCGCCTTGCATTGATTAAATTCCCAGTTCACAACGTTTTGTCAGTTATTTTTGAGTTATTGACCTAAGAGGACACAGTTTCATACTTAACTGTATTCTAAATTGTTGTGTTTGATGGATATGTTGACGCTTTCTTTATTGTAAGGAAGTCATTCAATAAGTCCGTCTGTCTTTTGATAATATTTAATTCTGTATGAATTTTGCTGACAATGGCTGGGTTGTCCTAAACACTTGTCAAGAGGAATACGTTAAAATTCTTATTTTTGTCTATGCTCACATTGAAACATTTTGGCAAGACAATTTAACATTATTACTGGGGTGATGTTTTGTCCATTATTACCATCGTGATTTTTACCATTTCTTTCACTCCATCCCTTCTTAGGCTCTGTAGTTATGATTTACCGAGATCTTGCTTATTCTAAATCAATTTTCTCTAAAGAGTCCATAATTCCGGCTGCTCCGAAGCGAGATCTGAAGTTTGGAACGGGGGTCGATCACACAGAGTATTGGCCCTTTCCCCTCGTAAATATTATATTTATTTGAGGCATGTTTCAGATTGCATTTTTGTATTCAATTTAAAGTATGAACATTTTACACATTTTGTATCATGGGTCATCATATCAACTTTTCTGCGGTAGCATTGTCTACAAATGGAGATAAAACACGACAAGTGGTATCGAAGATATTGAGAAACCAACAATAGCCGCATCAAACGTTTTAGGACCAGAATACAAAATAATTAATTTGTCGACACAGCAATCTTCAAGACTAGTTATCCATGCGGACCTAATGAGGACAGTCAGCCAACACGAAACCATGCAGTCTGTGTGGTTAAACCGGCTAATGGGCCCTTAACCTTCTCACTTAAGACAAGAAGTCTTTAGTATATACACTTCACAGCGTTCTCAGTTTTTCGGACACTTTTTTTCGTTGCTGCAGTAAGTTAATCTGCAAATTCCTGCGTCGTATTTGTGATACATGTGGGTTTGGTTTGTGGACCATATACATGTATGATATCTGATGTTCATACTCTTCTAATTGTAAAACAGCTAGAAATCATCTATGTAAACATTACCTGACAGAAAGTGCAGGTCTTATTCCAATTTATATCGATGCTTTTTGCGATAAAACCTTGATGGACACGACTTTCATTTGTCATTATTTATATTATTACATCCTCTCTGCTGACGAGGATTCCGAATAAGCTGTCCAGATAAAAACGTTAAACATTCCGTGCTCACTGCGTTCACCTAACTGTTAACAAGGTGCAAACTTTGTCAATAATTAACATCGGAACTTCTTCCCATATGGCTTCCTATATGTGATGTATCTCGGTCTAATATATTCTAAATGTATCTCCCCCTTCGAGTCCGTAGCTAGGAGATGGGTTATGACCGGGGCCCTCTCACTTAATTTGGTTGATTTCACATCATTGTTAAATGTGTGTTTAATTTTGTTGAGATGACTTTTTGATATGACTATGGTTAGTTAATCACTAAATCCTTTTGTTCTGATTACACTATTTATTCTTGTTTCTACAATACATTTCGGCTCAGATCGATGCATGTGGTAGCGGTAGGGTTAGCACCTTTTCCTCGTTGAATATCTTTGTGATTTGTGCAGAACATTTGCTATTGATTGACTCTCTATATAGTCTCTTCTCTGAACATCATCGTTATGGTTGGACTTATTCCAACATGTTTAACGAAGCATTGCTTAATTTAAAAATGTGATGAAGCTGAACTTTGTCATTTCTTTCGAGATTCATGTCATATATATATGGACCTAGAAGGAAACAGTTTCATATTTACCTGCATTCTAAATTTGTGTGCCTGTCTGGTTGACATTTTTGGCTTTTTTTCTATTGTTAGTTAGTCATCCATCTGACTGTCATTAAACTGCGTTCACCTAAATTGTTGACACTATCAATTTTATATTCTTGCTGGGGTGTGGTTTAATTAACATCGGGACTGCTAACCCTACTCGTCTCCTTTTAGTGTCCTACTTTGATTTATTTAGGTCTTGTTTATTTTTATGTTTCCCCTTCGTGTCCATTGACGGCAATTAAATCATAACTTGGGCATTGTAAGATGAACGAAGTCCTTCCACTCATTTGGTTGGTTTTAATGTGAGTCTTAGTTTTGCAATTTTATATTGCTGATTATTTGTGATGTGGATTTTGTTTGTTTGTAAATATCTGTTGTTATGGTGGTCCTAATCTTCTTCTTGTTACTAAAGTATCCCTTCGTCCTGGACCAGTTGATCACATACATACATGTTGTATGGAAAATCGCAGGTTAATAACCAATGGTGTCACCACAGATCACATTGGATGTTATAACATTGCAACAAAACCTTCACAGTATATGTATCAGCAATACTTTATAGATAACATACTGTAAAGTGTTACAATCTCCAGTGAAATAGTATGTGCTTTGCATCAGTGTAACATTGAGTACCAAATAACAATACTAGGTAAATGATCAATTGCGAATTCAAAACCCCGTGAATATGTTCACTCTTTAAGATGCGAACATTTTACCCCACGAAACTACAACACTTGACAGTATTATAAGTTATGAAGGCCTGTTGATGCGTTCAAATTTTCTCAGATCAAAAAAGTCTTAGTAGATGCAATACAATGTTCAGTATTAAGAGCCGGTATTTCTGTGTAAAAACAAGTCAAAATCAAAATTATTAGTTCACAGGCACACTAAAGAAAACAGGGGACGTAAAAAATATATATAAATATAAAATATTAATACAACATTTACTATTGAAAATTAGAATCAAGAACTAGTATCTGCATGCGCTGTCCCGAGGGAAAGGGTCATACTAGATTTAGTACATCATACACCACCACTAGAAATATATTTAAACCAAATCAAGAAAATATTAAATTATATTTATTTTAATCAACATGAAGCAAATATAAAATTGAACAACAACAAACAATTGTAAATTTATTCACATGCACCACAACCCTGACAACGCATCACGAGAGGAATAGTGCCGCTTAATTGAAGGAATAGTCACCTAGGTATAGTCTCCCGTGGTCAAGAACTGGTAAAAACTATACCAAATAGATCAGATCTAGATAACCAACCATCATTCTATAAAATAACATGTGATGTACTATCATGGCTATATCGCCGTGATGTTTCCCTGTCAAATTGGTATACAGTTAAGCATCCACACAAGTGTGACAACTGGCATTACTACCATGTCGGAAATATCTCACAAAAGGACTTCGTGCTTGGCTATGATGGCTACTAAGAATACAAATACAACCAAACCGCATACATTATATACTGTGCAATATCCTAAATGAACACATACAATGTACATGTTACATTGCTACAAGACATGACCGAAATGACGAATATTGCCCCAGTGCCAAAAATTGAAAATATGGAACCAGTGATTTTTTTAGTTTTACAATACAAAAACATGCATAAAAATGTATAATTTCCCTAAATTCTGTCATTTGCCTGTGTTCGGGAAGAATTTTTCATTCATAATTCCATTTGTATATTATTTCGCTGTCTGTTTTGTTACATTGTTTTATGTCTTAAAAAGAAAATAGAGACAACTCATATAACAGTTTACGTACAATGATTCATGTAACCTTTTCTCTCATTGACACGGTATAATTTGGTCCGCAATTCGGTTTTACATGAACGTTTGTCTAGTTTTTGCTGTCACCTACATTGCTTTAATCTTGCATTCGTCACTCATTCACCTCTCCAATAAGTCATGTTTTATCCTGTTTAACATATGTCACACTGTGTTTTATATTTGATGCTACCTAGGCGATGTGCTTTTCGTTCGTGTTCACTATATGTGGTCTTCATTTTCTTCTGGGCTTATATTTTCACTATTCCGTCGTGTTTTTTTTTTTTTAATGTTGTGCCTATATCAGCAGATCTATCTAATTTTACTTCATATAACACTTTAAATGAATATTGTTAACACATCGGTGTCAAATAATGGTTGTTAGTATATCTAAGGAGAGCTTTCCTTTAAATTTTAAGACTGTAGGTTGAAAAATAACAAAAGATTTTTGCTTTATGTAAACTGAATAAACAATAATAACTGCATCTGAAAAGGCCACCAATATACTAAATCACTGTGTGAGAGGACCTCGCCAAAGATTCTACCCAGGCCTAGCCACCAATAAACTAAATCACTGTGTGAGAGGACCTCGCCAAAGATTCTACCCAGGCATAGCTACGAATAAACAGTCATCAATGGATGCTGAAGAGAAAATAAATTTAGAACAGACATGATCTATAGATAAATATAAATGTGTGAGCAAAAAGACGAACAATTTAAAGAAAAAAATGACAACTCATAACAATATGATTTAATCATGGCTATTGCTGCAAAACATTTGAACAAAGGCGTTAAGATTTACTGAACCACGTCAAAATCAGAATGAACATACTCTCAGTATTGTACATAAAGACAAAACAAAACAAATGTGATACGGAGGTATAATGTTAAGATTTCATTCAATAGAGCAAGGATCTTCTATGTGAAAGTGAGACTTAAAAGAAAGTTCGTGTCTACATCTCAAGTCGTCCACGGACGATTTATTCAGAAAAACAAAAGATGAATATGCGGACAGAATTTAGAGTGAAATAAAGGATGAGAAAACAGAACAAAATTTGCAATTGGTTGTGTGTTTCTGTACATGAAAACAGCATCGAATATTCTATATAATACAGACTATCAGTTTCATATTTTTGAATGACTCTGAAGAAGTAAGTAAAATTGTGTATGTATGGGTGTTATAATATACAAAAATGACTTTATTTGACGGGCAACTTTGGCAATTTAGCTTGACAACCCTTGTTAACAAAGAAGCTATTTTTTGTAGCAAATGAAAACCGAATTTCAAGAAGTTTGTATCAATAGATTTCGTGTTTTTTCTACAATGATGTCTATCACTCTACAACATACAGAAGCAGTATACTATTACCAAAATTAACCGAAATCAATTTGCAGCATTAGTTAAGTACACAATTCTATTCATAACATTTTCCAAATTATTTTTGTTTGTTTTGTTTGTTGAAAATATGAGTTACGCTTGTGTATAGTCAGTATATATAGGTAAACAAAAGAATACAAAAGGAAAACGCTTCCATGTAAAGTCAAGCTAAGGAAATTGACAAGATGTTCTAAAGATGAAAACAATATAATTGTACCAAAGATGAAAAATAATAAAAGTGTGCCATACATATTAAATATCCCGTGTCAGTGGACCTCAGCGGTAAAAATAATTAATGTCACCGTTTTATCAAAAATATATCATTGTGTATAATCATCATTATATCCAAATTTTTCTTTCCCATTTTAGAAAAAGCTTCTTGAAAAGTAGAAGAAAATAACTCTTTGAAAGAAAAAAACAGTACAAAAACAAGGATGAATATGGGAAACCAAATGTACACAGGAGACGTATACACATTAAATAAAAATATTAACAAATATCAAACTAAAAAGAAAATAACACGATGAAATAAGCCCTTTCAAATTATTACACCCGGACCTTATATTTAACGTGCAATCTTCCCATAGAACGTCATGCAATGTTCTTAAGCAACCGTAATATTTTGCAGGTATCGCTCACAAAAATGTTTTCCATGCTGCTTTAATTCAACAACGCTCGGTTAAGTTAAGTGTTAAATTGAAACAATAAATTCCCATTAATGGAAACCGAAGTAGACCGAGAAATTTGAAAAAACAAAGTATTGTTGTTATATTTCAAATGAAAAATCAATTTTTAAATGTTTAAAGATTTTGCCAATATATCGGTTTTTGTTGACGATATATATGTCAAAGTCATTTCAAAATAGATACACATATGATAACATGTATTTTATATATGCACACGTATAAACCATTGTTCATAAACTAACAATCTATAAAGCGCATACATAGTTTTATAGATCGGAGACGGCGCGCCATGTTACTGAGATGGAGTATAACCCATGATGATGTTAGACCTAATTGTTACTGACAGAACCGAGGGACAACAGATATAGAATTTAATTTACTATTATTCCTTAAATGCAATAAAACACAGAGGATTGAGAAACGACTAGTCGTTCAATGGTAATTGGCTTTTATTCTTGACATCATCATACATTCAAAAAATTACCAATTTCCTCGCAATGGAAATTTAACCATCTGAAGACATGCTTCTCTGCGACTCTAATGACCAGCTTTGGATTGGCTGAAATGTGAGCAAATTGTGACAAAGTACCAATTTTATAAAGTGATCACATATTAATTCATAATTAACCGAACAGTTCAGAAGAATAATGCCACAAACGGTAAATATTGACATCAGTTATTTAAAAAATGACAGGGAAGAAATGAAGAAACGCAAATTGGACCTTTGAATGCACAAATTGATGCACACAAAGCATAGCGTAAAACTATTGAAACAGACATGAAAACCGTACATAAGCATTAATGGGATCAAGTCACCTTATAACTGTCAAAACAATGATTTCTCTTCTAAAGTATAGTGAAAATACTTATCCTTTATTCAAAACCAGATAGTATCAATCCTTTACAGCGAGCGGCAACCACGACTGTTAAAAATTTAGAATAAAACTAATTTTAAACAAATTGATTTTACACATTTAGATAAATTCTGCTAAGAAAATATATTAGTTGGGTGTGAAATGAATGGGGGACATTTATATATATATACTTTTTGAATTCCAAACACAACTTTATTATTCGGTCAATATATATTTTTAATATGTAAGCCTCCTATCATGAGCACACACTTTAAAGAAAATAAGCATGAAAATTATATTATTTGGATTACAAGTATTAAATTGATTAAACTAAAACTAATGCATACATATATATATATATTAAGATATAATGTTCAAAAATGTATACTTCAAAAACAGTATTTAAACTTTGATGCCAATACGTGATCTGATAATTTTTTACAGCATATTAAGATATATATTTATACTAACATGTTCGTTTCCAAGTTTAGATGTATCACCCACAGTTGACCATCGTTTGAGTATGTAAACATCTTCATGTGCTCAAAATCGAAAGTAAAGAATCCAATACAAGCAACATAAGCGGCCAGCCAATAGCAGCGCTAGTCTGTATGCAGTAGTTACTTCACGGCTGGCTGACAGCGGAAACACAACGTGAGAACCTATAATGGAAACAAAGCTTTAAACATAGGGGGTGGGGCCAAATAAACAGATAAGAATTTCAGTAGCCACACGTTTTGTTATACAGTTACTAAACGTAGTAATATTTTTCTCAAACAGTTAACAGTGAGAGCTGAGGTTTCCAATAGACAATCTTCACAGCTGACACAGTGAACTTTCCCAAGTAAGAGGCACTGGGAAAACCTACAGCGGATGGACAGTTGATCCGGGATATCGGATACCGGACAGTTTTCGTCCCCGACTGATCGAACGTCGGAAAGTGTATGAGCGATCCTGGTTGCAATTGGAATACTATCGGCCACGCTGCGGCTTTGACATTCTCACTGTTCGTCTAACGTGTAGACAGAAAAGGCTGACAGCCATGGATCCTTACCACTACTCAGGTTGGTCATATCAACTTTTATTTTACATGTAACTTAAACCTTTTGATCATGTTGATTCTTATTCTCCATTCACTAGCGGGACAGATCCTTGTCCTATGACTGTCACAAAAAAACACCTGATAAAAATAAACACATAGGACAGGTATCTTTGTTTACCAACGACGCTTGAATTGTTTTTAAATTACATTTGTAAATTGACATTTTGAGTTTCAAGATATTTAAAACAATTTTAGAAAAACATAATTTTCACGTCATTTAATTTTTTATAAACAAAATATCACTGTTGAGACTTGGTTTTTAAAAGTTCTTTACATTTTACTACATTAACCAAAAATTAAAATGTTTACCATTTAATGGGGCTTGTCTAATACCCTTTCACAGACGCAGCCAATCATTATATTACCGAATTTGAATGCGAAACAGACTCACTAAATGATCAAGTGCCCAGCGTAGCTTCGTCTTATTTCTATCTGGTCATAAAAGGTGAAATGTTAAGCCACGACGAAGGTTAAATGCCGGGAAAATAATAGGCTTTCTACCAACTTTATTCCTTTAGTTGTTTTATGTTGATAAACATTCGATCATCAGGCAACATATCCGTCATTTAAACTCGCGCAAAGTAAACATTAAGGACGCAAACACTACTGTAAAAACCAGGTGTAAAAAACTCAAGATATCTATAAAATTCTTTGCAGACAGACAAGTCGATCTTTTTTCGTTTTAATGTCAAATGAAAATTGTTTTTTATTTATTTTCGCTGCCGTGAACAGTGAAAACTGGGTTCAAATTTTGTAGAAAATTACATAAAATAAGAATATATACGTAAGTATCCAGACATTTTATGGAAAAGGAAGGTAAATATAAATTGGAAAAAAAAAATTCTTAATGCGATTTATAAAAAACAGTCCATTAACTTAAACAATACACTAAGAATAACATTTTCGATACATTATTTTTTAGTACATGGTCGACATTTGCCCATTAAATCGGAAGCAATCAGCTCTGAATTAAAAATAGTTTTCAATAGAAAATCACCAAAGTGTACAAAATAAAATCTGGTCCGTGCTGATACTGTCTGGCCAAATCAGTGTATCATGGGCAAAATATGGTGTTTAATCTGTAGTTCTATCTACAATCGCTTCATCTGTTCATTCGGAGTGGTGACCTCTGAGTATTTTGACTTATATCAAGCCAGCCGTCATTTTGCGGTCGTGCACTTCAAAGGCGATCAATTAAATTTTGTGTTAATTCCAATAGAATTTAACGTCATCTTAAATATACAGGGTTATCTTGATTTTGTAAGATAGTATCTAGATTTCATTGATAACCGTCCGTAAAAGACTATAAAATATATTTCAGACTATTAAATGTACAACTTGTTTTCCTTACGCCAATTCAAGATTGAGCTCAGTTTCCGAGGTTTAAGAACTTAATCTGCTCGATTTTCACAATTTAGAATATAATACGTGTAATAATATGCTTCTCACTAATGTTATTGATATCATCATGTATATAGCAGTACAACACATCATAGATCTCAGTAAATCAAATTACACTGTGTTTTAAACTGTAGAAATCATAACTTTACACAACATAGCCTCTTATCAACATACTAGAAACGTCTCTTTTATACATGTAAATATATGTATTTCTTTTATATATGTCCAAATATGCTCAATAGGTATAACTATATATATTTGTATAAAAAACAAAGATATGAACGAAAGTCGATGATTAAAAAATACATATTTATAACAATTTCCCTTTGAGCCTCCTTCATAACCTCATGTTTTTTATTTACATAAAAAGGAAATCAAAAATATTTTCAAATGTTTTTCGTATTTGCATAACAATGTTATTATTGTATTATTTAAAACAATAAGGTGTACATGATACAAATATAAAGATACTAAAATTATGAAAATACTAAGATATAACTTCTGGCGAAAGAAAATGGCATGAAAATGACATTTAAAAATTGTATTAAAATACTAAGGTTTGAGTTTACCACATCTGAAATGTCACACATTTGTGTATTTTGATTTAAATAGAAAGGTAACAAGGCATAGGCATGTTTATTTAATTACTTCCATTGTGTCTAAAAACGAGCTTAAAAATGTATATACAAAAAGATAATTTTCTCCACATTTTTAGAGAATATAGTTGTACTATTAAGTTTCTTTGTGACTGTATTTGTTTCACAGCTGTAAGTCCCTTACTGTGTGACAATACTCAGCTATTAGATTGTATTGACATTTCCTCAATAAACTTGAACAAAACGACTTTAACATTACAAATATAAGGCATTCATAGAGGGAAGGAAGCAAACATATAATATTATTATATGGATAAGAGCAGTGTTGTCTTTATAATTGCTAATGACAAAGTGATGTATTTCTTACGTTCTGAGTATTTGAAGGGATGCGGTAATTTAACATTAAAACTTCCCTCTCTTTTTAATAATATTTTGTTTACTGCCGATATATTTTGTTTATGTACCGCTATCTATGTGACTCCCTGTGTGGTACTCACATAATATTTTTTATGATGAAGACTCCATAAAGTGTTTTTTATACTGTCGTTAGGTTTTGCACAGGTAATTGAGTACAAAGTAAGGTTTTATGTGAAAGGAGGCTGATTTTACAATAAGATAAAAAGGGGGGCTTTTAGAGAATAAGGTCTAACATACAAAGTGATTCAATTTTATATATCTAATTCTCTTATACACGATAACAGTCTATTATATATACATATATCATGTGCCGTAACCACACAGGTATCTAAACGCAAAAAACCATCCAAATCTGGTGCATTAGGGGGTAACAAACTTCATACACTATAAAAAAAACATGTTTTTCATTACGAACTCGAGTTTACTCAATTCTTATATTACATCACGCATGTTATGTACAAGTATCATACATTCAGTAATCACGTCATGAACTTAAGTAAAAAGACAAGAATGAATGCTTATTACATACATATACCATGAAGATAAAATGAAAATTTACAAATATAAAAGTAAACTTTGATATCGACGTATATATTTTTTTAATGCGAAGGAATGTAAACGAATAACTTTTTAAGTCCTGAACTGGTACCTGGATAATTATATAAATCTTTGATGTCTCCAAAATAGTCTCAAGTATTTGTTTAATTTTTTACAAAAAAATCTGAGGAAGCTAAGACGTAGAGCTAACTTTTCATAGCGCTAATATTTGTACTGTCGTGTATAGTTTGATTTTAAGTCAATATACTCGTACAATAGTGGCTGTATATTATTTATAGTTAAACAATTTAACATAAAGCATGTATTATCTTAAAGTTATTCTTAAATTACCACCGTTCCCAATACCACACAACGTGCAGACACGAATATAATCTAATATCCTATTATAGTATTCATAATTCGTGTAGCCATTTGACAGAATTATTTGAACTGCGTAAAGAGAAGCATTACGTGTAACTTCTCCATAGATCAAAGACAATACAGCAGATACATATCAATTCAATACTCCATGCCAATACAAAATGATTGACAGATCACACGGATATAAGTAAATAGCAAGTAACGACAACACTTAACAACTAAAATCAAAAGAAGCAAATGCTCAGGCGACAAGATAAACGAAGATCACAAATTATGTTCTCTCCAGCTTTAAAAGACTGGGGACAAAGTAATTATTGAACGGGAGAGTGTTGATAATGCTACGGTTGCTTGACAGTTGATTTGTGTTTCTGTGGCGTTCTTTGTTGGTTTTTCTCGCCTCTTTCTGTTATAATGGTCATTGCTATTCATCATATTAGATCACTGACAAGGCATTTGTCGGCAAATGAAGTATTTATCAAATTTTGCGCTGACACATATTTTCTTGCAGTCACATACGGTACGGGAAAGTGTAACATTTTGCGAGGACAGAATCTTTGTGGTCGCTTTATTTCTTATTAACAACCCTATCAATTTAAACTTCCTTAATATTTATATTGTTTAGAACAATGTAATAAGATATAATAAGATATAATGTTATGTTCAGCATGGCGTTCCTTTAACCAATGTAATTAAATGAAGGGTGTGCACAATCTGTTACATACTTTCCATGGTTTATAATATATGATATCATCATATTTATTCAGATTTAGTGTTGAAATATAATCATATACATGTCTCTAATTTCTTAAGTTGTATAAATATATCGATTTCGGCAAAGCTCAATGCACCTGTTGTTAATTAATAGACGCAAGTTACTCGTAAAACTAATGACATGGAATATACATTCACTGAAATAATATTTATACACCAGTATGGTATAGTATAACAAATATTAATATGACATTTTGATACCGTACAGCATATTTGGATTCAATTTTTTAAAATAAAAACACTATAAGTATCATATTATTAATATATAGATATCATTTATATTGGTGGCATGTTTCAGTTTCAATTTTGTAGTATTAACTTAACTTAAGTTGACGACTGGTTTTATAAATTCAAAACAAAACACCTACGTTGCTTAATACTTGTTATGTGCTTTAAAATGCTGCATAAAAAGAAGGCAGCTGTAAGATCAACTGAAATATCGATATTGAAATATTGGTATAATGAAATAGATATAAAGTAATATCTAAAGGCTGACTTTTGAGAACTGTATACATAGGTAGTGTTGAGATAAATTACAATATCATGAAGACATTCGTGATATCTTATTGATTTTAAAGGCAGTTTTTATTCTATACTACACTGTGATATTAGGAAAATGAAAAACAAAATTCGCACTTTAATGTTCTGAAAAATAAAACTGAAATAAAAGTATATTATAATGGATTAATTCGAACAAGAGGTTCCAATTGACCAAAAATCAAGCAAGAGAAGAATTAGGGAAGGTAATAAAAAAAATAAGACTTTGATCTAAAGTAATCACATAAAGTATGACTTGTTTTTATATAAATGTATATATATATATATATATAGCTCAATAATAAATAAAATAAATGTATCATGATGTTGTATAGTATAATAATGCAATCAATATACACACTGATACATTGATACAAGTTTCAATAAATACTCTACACGTATACATACAATTGTTGTGTACACTTTTATATATTCTGGTTTTATAACTTTACACTTCTTAATGTCTGAATAACAAACATAGAGACTTTACCTCTAATAAAATATACAACTTTGTAAATGGATAATAAAAATACAAGTTTCAAGAAAATCAAAAATGTACATTAACAATTGGGTAGAAAATATGTTTTTATTGTACCATAGATCATATTGAACATGTTTCCTCAATGATACTCCTCATATTTCAATTCATAAAGTATTATGTATGTATTCATAGAAATAATATTCAAAGCATCCCAGTGATGCTTGAATACTATATATATAAAGAGCAATAACATTCAACCGAAAAACAAGTTGCTATATTGCATTTAGTTGACCGATATAATATCATATTGTAGGTCAACAAAATATTTCAGCCCATAAACAAAACTGTATAAATTCATGCAAAACTATTTACAGTAGTGAAATAATATCAATTGTTTTATTTGTAAAACAATCATTCACTTTATATCACCGTAAATAGTTGGATATTCACTTTATAACACCGTAAACAGTTGTATATTCACTTTATAACACCGTAAACAGTTGTATATTCACTTTATATCACCGTAAGCAGTTGTATATTCACTTTATAACATCGTAAACAGTCGTAAATTCACTTTATAACACCGTAAACAATTGTATATTCACTTTATAATACCGTAAACAATTGTGTATTCACTTTACAATACCGTAAACAATTGTGTATTCACTTTTCAATACCGTAAAATGTTGTATATTCAATTTATTCTTCGAGTTTGTAAAGCAGTAAACAAATGCTCATGTCCTAAAACTACAGAGTATTGATCGTTTTTACAGTCTAGTTTCAATAAAAATAGAAGTTCAAAAAAAATCCCTTCCCCCAGCTGAAAAAAGTCAATAGCTTATTAATTAAATTATCATTATATTAATATATTTTCGGCCATCCTTACCTCCGTTAAAAATTGTTATTTTAGATATCTTCTTTGCGGTTTATTTTTCAACTTTTGATCTCTTTATGAAATTCTGACTTATGTGAGATAAAAAAATAAATACATCTGAATTAGAGAGACTGGGCGACCAAGGATAAAGCCAACTCGAGGCTGTATGTCACCCTAGTAAAACTTATATGTATTTCAAATAAGATGTAAAAGTATGATAAGATTGCTTTTGATCGATATTCGTAAAGTTTTGCATTGAAATCCACAAGATGATGAAACAGTAAAAATGATTAATCTCGGTAAGTTGACTGCAATGTTACTCAGCATTGTGATTGACATGTTTAAAGTGTAATTCATTACGGTGTATTGCGATATCAACGAATAAAACATCCAATATCAATTATCAAGACATACTGTTCTCTCGTAACAATAAAATGCAGTGTGAATATACCCGCTACATACATACATGCATCAGCAAAAAATGGCATTATAACATTAAGGAACTATAGCGTGATGAAGAATATAAGAAGATATTAAGAAGATTGATAGAAGAAGAGAAAAACAGTACTTGAGTAGTGTTCTCGTTACCAAATTATTCATAAAATATATGTCAACTTTATTACAGAACTTTTACAGAAGTAATCATTTAAATCTTATTCCAAAAGACAATATGGACCAATGAAATTCGAACAAGAAGTAGAAATCACTGCCTTTGCCATGCCACACAAAGGAAGGAAATGTGACATCTAAATAATTTTTTTAAATTTTAACATGACTATGTAAAGCTTTTTTGTGTATCTGGGCTACTCAGTCTAAGTTTATCTATAGCTAGTGACTTTTCTTAGTTTCTTTTTCTTTAACGTCCGTTGATGACGGTTGTGTTAAAGCAGGACCTGGAATTTTTGCCGAACTCCTCTCACACAAGCGTAATGTTCCTAACTCCTCTCACACAAGCGTAATGTTCCTAACTCCTCTCACACAAGCGTAATGTTCCTCACTCCTCTCACACAAGCGTAATGTTCCTAACTCCTTTCACACAAGCGTAATGTTCCTAAGTCCTCTCACACAAGCGTAATGTTCCTCACTCCTCTCACACACGCGTGATATTCCTAACTCCTCTCACACAAGCGTTATGTTCCTCACTTCTCTCACACAAGCGTAATGTTCCTCACTCCTCTCACACACGCGTAATATTCCTAACTCCTCTCACACAAGCGTTATGTTCCTCACTTCTCTCACACAAGCGTAATGTTCCTAACTCCACTCACACAAGCGTAATGTTCCTAACTCCTCTCACACAAGCGTTATGTTCCTCACTTCTCTTACACAAGCGTAATGTTCCTAACTCTTCTCACACAAGCGTAATGTTCCTAACTCCTCTCACACAAGCGTAATGTTCCTAACTCCTCTCACACACGCGTAATGTTCCTAATTCCTCTCACACAAGCGTAATGTTCCTCACTCCTCTCACACAAGCGTAAAGTTCCTACTTTTTTTTTTTTTTTTTTTTTTTTTTTAAAGTTGTTACTGTTGTTCTCATATGTGTTTTATGAAATTTTAGAAGTTTGTTTATTGTTTTATATAAAAGTATTTTATACTTATGCTCAAAGCATAACTTCGTTGATCAAATATTAACCTGGATTATAAACTTGGAAGGCTTTTAAGTTTTATAGAAACAGAAACGGTCAACAAATTAAAGTTCTCTGTATTTATCTATGCCGATTCACTGCTTTTGAATTTATTATCGACAATCTCATGTTCTCGAAATTAAAATCTCATACATATTCAAATTCTTCGACATCAAAGTTACGGTATGTTCATGCCTTCGGTTTCTTAATTAGTTTAACATCCTCAAAACATTACAAATGTATAGAAAGCTATTTTTATTTATTCCCTATAACTTTAATATGACCTCTTTGCTGAAGTCATCAGCGTGCAAGATACATGCGATAGAACTGGCCACCCAAGTTGGCAAAATGGCTTATAGACAAAACTCAGTATGTTTTGCAAACTTACTTACTGTCTAGCGAGGACGTTTGTGGGATAGCACAGCAGGTACCTCAACTCTACTCGGAGGTACACGTCTTAGGGTATATGGGGAAATTTTAACAAATCTCTCATTTATGTTTTAATGCGTTTTCTCATTATACGGCCATAATCACCATCGTTGGCGGTTGTTCACAGGTCTCCTTGTCTATGTAGAAGTACGTGTTTCGAGAGTTGATTCGTCTTGACAAGTATGCGTGGTTTCCTCGAATCTTCAGCACATGCACTCCTTCGTAGCTTCTAAATGCTGACTCCCTCTCAACTCTAAATGAGTTAGAAGGTCACTGCTGCAAGTGCTTATAGCTCTCTAAGCATGCTTTTTACAAACATACACTGCATATCTTACATTATGGAATAAAGTGTAGTTTGTGATTCCTCCGAGATGATGGCACTTTAGGACTTCATGCATATACAGTTATTACCAAAATATGGATAAATAAGAACTTTGACCTTGATACAGATTGGTTTGGCCTTCTATCCTTTTCGTTTCCATTTCAGTTTTCTTGTGGGTTTTTTTTATTCCACACACGTATTATTGATATGTTCCCTGTAATGTATAAAACCAAAGTTACAAATAACTCTATTCGATCAATGAATTAATTTGTTTGATATTCTACAGTTCATTTGATTCAAAGTATAAAAGGTACGTTCACGGTCGTTGATTTATTTATAAGAGATATTGTTTCATGCAGCGCTCGTAATCAATTCTAATATGAGTTAAAGATATGTATATTCTGTTCCGTCTTTACCTTTTTTTTTGTTTTATGCTGCATCATCATTGCGGTATGACGATGTTAGTGCCCTAGGGAACCGAAAAAATTATACCGACTAAAGCGTTGTGTTCCTGGACGGATAACCGATGTCGGAAAGTTTTGATTGTAAAGGTAAGATCAAGATCGGACCGCCTTTCAGGGAAAACTCTCAGCGTGTGATCCAATCAACAATATTGGATTCAACGTTACGTTAACTACTTCAAAATAGGTCAGGCGTACACTCTAGGTCAAACGTTCAAATTCTGCCATACGTACATACTTTGTTGTGCGTAAAAACTAGGTCAGACGCATGAACTGGGTCAGGCGTATTGTAACAAAAGAAAACGATGAGAAAAATATCACAGAAGGACAAAAGTGCCGGCAGGTAACGTAATGAAAAAATTAGAGAAAGTACAGAAATGAAGATTGACAAATACAATTACGTTAACGACTGCTCTTCTCGACAATTTCATTGGGGTAATTCTTTATTTAAAATATTCTTGGTGTTTTGTGTATTATAAAAAACAAAATTGTATCTTTTGAATGTATAGTTCAACAATGAGGTAAATTAATTAAAGTATAAGTAGAAATGTATTTGTCAAAATGATTTAAAAAACAAGTTTAATCTAATTCAACCATCAAAATTTACAGAGCCGTATCAAACCTGCTTAAACATAAAAATATAATGGAAATCGTGTATAATTCATACATTCCGGGAAGTTTTATTATCTTTTTTCTTGGAAGTTATATTATGCGTCTCAAGTTACATATTTATACTAAAGAATAAAATTAGTTGGTCAATATTTTAATTAAAAATTTACAGAAACTTGACAACGCCGATTATTCGATAAAAATGATAACGACTAATTATGTAATCAGTTAAATAGCTGCTACAGTGCATTACACCTTTACAAAAGATCCTACATTTTCAATGTAACTACGTAAATGAATGATTTATCATCATGCTAAGTTTTGAATAATTTTCTTTAAATAAATCGTTAGGGTTAGGAAACCACCTCATAAGCAACATAGCTACATACTCTATAGTACATTATGTTTTTACAAAGCGACGTGCATGTATAAATCCTCTGTTTGTTTTTTTCACTTCCTCTACCTTACATAGTATGTGAATACGCGTATTGTACTGGTGTATATTGTCCTGTTTCCTTTATTGTCGGTGTGTGGGCGTTTGTTGGTGATAATGATAAATCAAAAAACATTAGGATAAAAAAGTAAGCCTTGCTTCTAAAACAATGTTGCACACTATTTGAATGATACCATCACCTATGCGGCATTACTGTATCGTGTTAGATTAATCTTACCTATAAAAGTTACACATAATGGATATGTTACATTAGACAAAGTATAGATAATATACCCAGATAATTTTTTTTTATAAAACAACTTAAAAGTTTGTATCAACGAAATACGTCAAAGTCAAGAAAAGCAATGTACCTTCAAAGCTAGTTAAATAAACTCAGTTGTTTTACTTATGTTTTCGTTGTACAGTTACTGTTTTTGTCGCTCTGATTTCAAAATCATCCTTCTGTTCTTAATGATAAATTGGAGCAAAAAGTAAAATGTTTTGCAACCTTTCATAATATTATTTCATAACAGAAAAGACAAGAAGACCAAAACCTTCAAGGCAAAAGGACAACAATATGATAGTTTACAAATACGAGGAATTTTATACAGATCTAAACATTGATAAGTTCACAAATATTGATTAATTCTGGTATTATTAGGCACCGCATAATTTCTGTTTGACCTTACCTTCTAAATAATGAATTTACATCAAAATTATAGAATATAAGCTATAAAGTGACAGAAGCCGACTTTGGCATCTGAGAAGAAAAATAATTTATTAAGTTGTTTTATATAATGTTTATCAAATATATGACAAACCACAAAATAAACTTCTAGATATTTGTTGAAATCTATACTTAATGTTAAACCATTAATGTTTTAGTTATATAAAAGTAACTTATCGAGAACAAATGTAAACAAACACCATTCAAAACAAAGAAGAGCGGGTACAAGGGCATTAACTCTGACCTTAGAGACTGACAACTATGAGACAAACTCGATTGATTCCCTCTGGCGTGTATGTTTTAATACCAACTGACACCGTGTGTAATTTAACTTTGCCATTAAATATTCTAAATTTAAATACAGTATAATCATCGCTGATTCGTGTGAGAACAGTACAAAACCTGATATATTTAAATACAGAAAACAGGAGATTATTTTAAGTATCGGGTCACTGTCTGAAAACATCCACCAAACAGAAGTGTTAGCTTATTGTAACACTAGACAATCAACCTGTTTGGAAGGCTCACGGGACACCGTATTAAAAGTCGCATTTCTTTATTTTGTACTTGAGATAAACATATCTCACACACCTCCTCTGCATCGGGTGATCAAAGAATTGGTTTTACGGATGAAAACCTATCCGAGCACATGCAAGTAGTTAGTTTTGAGTGTATGTAAAGACTGCAACTTGAAGTCAATGGGGTGTCTTCAAACGCATGACTGACCCCTCAAGTATGTCCCACAAACTTTCAAAATTCTTCAATAAATAAGTATACTTGGTAAGCACTAATCTCATTGCAAATTTCGAGTAAGTATTCTTGAATTATTAACCACGTAGCGTGCATGTGTGGGCTATTCAATATTCACTGTTTAGCGAAGATAGTTAATGCTATAGATAAGAGTGTATGATCAACATCACATTAAAGTTATTGGAAAAGGTATTTAATATCAGAGTATTGGTAAGGTTTGAATTTATCAGTAATGTGAACGTTATAAAATTTCGATTCAAATAAAAACAACGAATAGTATTTGACTGTCTACCTAGCCATTACTGAAGTCTGTAATACATAGTTGACTTTCTTTTTAGTCCATTTAAACGCTGAAAGACCACACAGTGAGGTCTGTGTTTTTATCGTTGTCAAAGAGAAAAGAAACCCGTTTGATAGGTAGAAGAATTTCAACAAAAATACACCTGAACTCTAATTAAGGTATTGCATTACAAAACTATGGGTACTGGGTTCATAATTTAAACAAGTTATCCTGGCGATTTAACCGTAAGTTTTTCCCATTTCAATTATAACAAGACCCAGCGTCTATAGCGCTTTCAAATCATTAGTATTCAAACCTCGTGGTGTCAGATATCCCAAAATACACAGAATCAAAGATAGCCAAAAGCTAAGAGGCATCAGATTTCTGTAACTGCTTGAGTATGATTTCATCTGTAAACCGACAAACTACGTGTAAAAACCGTTAATGTATTTCCTTCTCCTTAGTTGTATTCTCGTCAATAACGAAGCACTCTAAATTGGAAAAAAGCGTGACTTAATAATGTCAAGCGCGGAAGTCATTTAATTTCAAGAAGAAAAAACATAATACTGGCAAAGATATCAGTTCCAGTGCTACTACATTATGTCAACAGATTCCTGTGAATGCTAAGAAAACATAAAATTGCAATTTTGGTTTTTCAAACAGATTTTAGCATAAGATTCATGTGTGTTGACATTGTCTGCCATCTCATTGTTTGATTTGTCCTTGTTGAATCCCTGTCTGTATACTGTAGGATCACCGAGGACAAAGTGCATTGCGTTTAAAGTCTTTCAGCAAGGTATTCATGCACACAGTCCTACTCATTAAAGGTGCCTTTACAAGTAATATTAAACAACAAAATATGTTAATAATAGTCTCATCGAAAAGTTTTCAACTCTATCTAATTTTGTGGATTGATATACTATGGATATATTACAAAAATATGAAGCCATGTTATAATGAAAATAGTAACTTCCTGATTTATCGTCCACTCACTTCCGTTTCTCGTTTGTTTTTAACGTTTTATATTGTGTTAATTTACTAAAGGTACGCCCTACCATAGTGGTACACAGAAGGGCTATTGGGTGTATTCTGCACATGACTTGTTAAACGGACAATGACAGGTGTCTAAAATATTTACATATACAAATACGAGTAAAATGTTTATTAACAGAAAACATCCACGATCATAGTAGATAAAGGACAGTAGTGGATTTAATATAATATTCCTAATAGTCTCCTCATAGGTCAAGACCAGATATAGTTTAAGTTATATCGTGCAGCGCAAACAAAAATAATTGTCATGAAAATATTTTCGGATAATTGTTTCGTGTTGTGAGACAGAACTCGAACAAAATACTTTTGTTGCATTAACATACATCTGATAAACACTTCTAGAAACTAAGAACAAACACAAAGCTGGATCACATATTTCAAGGTGTAATTAAAACCTTTGATTCATGCCATGGTCTGTTCATGGACTGTGGGTTTCAGAAAGATGATCCCTGTTCCTTACCACGTTTTCATGACATTAATGAAATTTGAGTAAATTAAATTTCATGCACAATTTCAAAATAACCCACGTATGATGTTTTTCATTTCAAAGACATTTTTATGATCAGAGAATGAACAGTCTCTACACACATGCTGCACATATCAGAACAAAATGTAGGCGAGTTATAGTCCGCACGTGCAGGTTTTGAACGTGCATGTTTTACATCTGTTGACCGTTATATTTAACGCCGAAGAAAATGTAATAAAGTTAAAGTTAATCTGAGATATATTGAAACATACTATTTAATTCACTAACTTAATAACAATTAAGTTAAGGTAAAACAGTACAATTCGTTTTTTAACATTTCTTTAAATATGAAAGAAGGTACAATGCAGTATTTCTGTATGTTTTCAAATGGTGAGTGTACATCACATATATACATTGTTTCTCTTCCTCTTTGTACTATATTTATTAATAGTAAACGTTTTGTTTTCGAAAGATACATTATATGCATGCATTGAGTATATTTCATTAGAATTATCATACTCTATTGTTGTTTTTGTGGCATATACTTTGTTTTAAGAAGAACATTCCTATGTTAAAAATTGGCTTACTCCTGTCAAATTTATACATAAGTTTGTTATCTTAAACTATTTCATATTCCGTACAAACCTGACGTATAGATTCCAATCTCCAGTACTAGTAACGTTCACTTAGGTTTTACTACCAGAGCATGAAGATATGTAAGTGAGATAGATAAATATACATGTTTCTATACAATGAAACTAGATTTCATTAAAAAATTTAGTAATTTACCTCGTTTTCGGGAGGTTTTCTGTGATTTGTCAAGCGACTTTAGAAGTCACGATGACTTTAAAATCAGTTGTCATACACATGTCTCTATCATTTCTTAGTTTATTTGCTATTACTTCTAATCTATTTCTTCCTTTTATAGTTCTATGCTAATCACGGTATTAGTCTATGTACTGTGACAAAAAGTTGGAATGGTCTTTAAAAGACAAAAATGAGAAACGCGTAACTGCAATGCAATAGGGGTGTAAAAGCAACAGAGGACAAGATACGAAGACAGAACACCTTATGAAGACAGGTGTAGCATGTTACTCTTTGGGGTGTGGATATTTTGGTTTTTTTTATTTCTGTTGACTCATTTACAACAGTGTCCAACTGTCGATAGTAATCATGTGTGTATTGTTATTATGTCCTTCACATTCAGTGTACTTTCTTAGACGTATATTTGAATGTCCGAGCACCTGCTGCGTCTTTAGTGCATAACCAGCAATACCCTTATTTTTATTTGAAATAATAGAGGTTTATATCGCTGTATAAGAAATGTTCAGAAGTGTTTCGTTCAATGGTACTTGTAACATAGGATCGCATGTGACATCGCAGTTGCCTACCATTGATTTCTTTGTAATTATTTTTAATGTCCTCCAAGTTGTTAAAAAGGCACATGACCCCTCGCATGTTGTTTCTAATTCACATTTGTGCTACTGTTTTGTTATATTTTTCTTTCGTGTCGATTAAATGTAAAAATAAGTATTCAAACATCGCTCGATAGCGGTTATAATTTATAAATGAACACCTTACATTGTATAGGGTAAAAAAGTACATGTCAATCACAATTAGAACACATTTAAGTCATATTTACATTGATGATAATCAAAGGCTAGGTACGAGCATCTTAATACAGGTACTACTCAAGATCTATATAATTTGTAATCATTATATATCTAACTCTTTCTAGTTGTGATAATTGGTTATTTATCAGATATAAATTCACTAGTCCTTGTCACATTAAACAAATATTATTGAATACCTTTTAGAGACACCATTCAAGATTAAAAGTTGTAGAATTTACAAAAATGTATTGCTCATTTTAATCTACATAAAATATGTAATTGATAATGAATTATAACCATATTAAAAAACAGTACGAGTGGAATCAACAGAACGAGAGACATTGACAAACAAACAATAACTGCGTCAAACAGTTCTTGTAATGAAAGTAACAATATTTTCACCATTGAATGAAAATTTTGGTATAATAGAAAGAACAGATAAGAATCTAAGAAAACTAAGACATTTGAAAAATCGCAAACATCGATGGTAATAAATACAGGACACTTTTATAAATAATAAAAGGCAACAGACTTACAAAAGTTTAGCACAGAAAGGAAAACAATTGTAAAATGAAACCAACATCATTAAAGTAAAAAAAACCCGTCAAGTTACAAATAACATGTATATAGATGCGCAAACGAATTTTTATGTTAAGTTAGTATAACATTCACAACATACATGTAATCAGATCTCTAGCATACATGCAACGGTAAACAAAAATAACAAAGAGACATTCTCCGTTTCAAACAAAGTACAAAAACTATTAAATGGTGGTACACATATAACGTCAGCTTCTAAATTATAATTAATGATTTTCAATTATTGTTACAAAAAAGAATCTATTCTAAATATGCCTTTCCATTGAACGTCCATTGATGGCAAGGCATTACCATTTAGATGTCGTTTTTTCCTCATGTGTACACAAATCTACTGAATACTTTAAAGAATTTTGTTATAGATAATCATTTGATGGTCAATTTGGAGGCCCTGGATTTCCTCCAATTTCTTCATCGAGTTATATGTTTTAAAAGGCGTTTATGTATTTTTCAAGTAGATGAGTTAGAGTTAACTTATTTTTATGTATTTATAAACTTTAAGGTTTTCAATTCTTCATGCTGATTTATACAATATGTTTTGGTTTGTTAATAAACTCGCAAAGTTCTTTTGGTCGTAATTCATTTATACTTTAGTCATAATTTGTATATATGCATGCCGCATAAAGTGGAACCCTACACTGATATTCATACGGGTGTTCGTGACAAATATCATATTCAAAGTATGCTAAATTACATTCAAGTAACAACTGAAACCACATAATAGGTCATGGTATCAAAAATGTAGTGCAGAAAAATAACTTATCCTTGCACGACACAAATACATTCATATGAAATATAAGAAGCTGAAATTGTTATTTGGCAATTGAATGGACAGTCTGGCGTGTGTCATAGACACGCATCTGTATAGCTAATTCTGTAATTATATCTCACAAAAAATATCCTATATTGCATAACAAATGCGCCATAGATGATAAAAATGATGCAACTGTATACGTAACTTCTTAAAAGATTTTAAGTATTACATAACAATGTCAAAATGATCACAAATGTTTCATTTTAACAAAAAGAGGTTTAAATACGTGTTTTGTATAACGAATTTGAAAAAAAATAGTATTCGAAATTTTATTGTCTGTCGATCTGTTACAAAGTGCATAGTTACCACATATTGAAGTCTAAATTATATATCTCAGGCAAGTTTTTCCTTCCGTCCGATAAAATCAATATAAAGAAGTAGCAATGATATAATCATATAAAAACCAATCAAGTTACCAATTAGTACACTATCCCTAGGTTTATTTCGAATACAAAATTATGCAAGCACTAAAAGCAGTATAAAGGGGAAAATAAGATAACTGGTAATACGTTTGTGGTGTGGACCTTTGATAAGAACTTAGGCTTCGAAAAAATAAATTACAAAAAAATTCAAACTATGGTTGAATACTGAAGGTTAAAAATATAGCAATATACTTATAATTTAATATCTCTGTGGTTTCATTAATTATGATAATGTAACATGATCGTTGTACTTACATTGTGTTGATGGTAATTAGTTAGTCTTCATTCTAGTTACATGCATTAGACATTACAGTATGACAATTTGTGTGGCATTATTCAGTTCAATGAATTTAAAATATCAAACTGAAGCTGTATTTCATTTTAACTATTTTTAAAACACTGTAGTATACCTTAAAAGCCAATAAACTACAATTACTAAATACTTTTCGACAAACATGTATCACATGATTTATGTGTGAACAGATTGTTATCTCAATTCCAGATTATCAGATAGCGAAAAATAACTGGGGATGCCATATGACATCAGAGAAATAGGAGAGAATAAAAACACAATAAAATAAACTGTCGTCGCTATTAAGCTCTCGTAAAACTTTACAAAAATAGTTTCCCTTTCAGCATCAAACGCTTCACCGCAACTTAATATCGAAATAATATTTTTGTTTCACGTTTGATAACAGCAATTATTTAATCACTCTATACCGTGGTTTAACACAAGATTATACGACTTACATTATTTATGTTATGGTTCGTAAAGAATAGAATTCATCATCAGTGAAATAGTAAATTCATCAAACAACAAAGAGCGATGCAAAAAGGCTTAAAGATGTGGGGAATTCGAGGAACGGTGGATGATGATCGAACACTCAAAAATATTAAAAAATAAATACATATTCAAATCATTGAAACAGGGCAAATATCTTAACGACAAACCACAAGTTGAAGCGTGATACATAAAATAATATGGCAACTTTTATATCCCTTCTTTGTTTAGTAAAAGTAATGCAAACGTATCGTATATTATATCATCTTTCATAAATATGTCAAATCCGGGCGTAAAAGCATTAACTAAAATGCATATACGTGTTAAACTCAGCTTGTCGAACTTTTGAAAAAGTATTCTTTATGTCTCTCCTTCATTGAGCAAGCGTGCACTTAATTTTGCAACTCATATATAATTAAAACGAAATTTAATTGAGTGTAAAATTAGTATCATCAAAATTGTTATCTACAAGTTACATCTCTGGAAGCCAGATATTTAATATTGAATAATTAGCATAATCAGGACATTATAGAAAAGTAGACAAGGTTGTTACTAGTGACAGGTCTGATGCATGGTCAATAGAGGAAGACGTATCGTATGTCGTGTTATGTAATGTGCATTATACTTGCCAGCCGTGAGTCAAATTATTCATAATATTATATTAGCTATAAAATAGTAAATAGAAAAACCAAGACGATATTCTAGGCCGTAAGTCCATGGACATTGGCAAACAATAAGAAAAC
>JAUMGZ010027645.1:0-19723 GCA_032359645.1 Pododesmus macrochisma | reverse complement strand
GTTGAGCATGTGTTCAGCTTGAATTTACACATGAAAGTCATACTAGGCTGAATATGTGCTCAGGAAGTTTTAGAGACCCTGATTTTTGCATCGTCATCACCCGACATATTCTCTTAAGTGTGAGTCTGAGCATAGCTTTGAGTTTTTTTTATAGTCACAGGGCCTGGTTCAAAATCTATCTATGGAGAATTATTGGTAGATTTCTTGTACTATGATTTCATTGCTAAATGCATAAACTTTTCAGTTGTTGCTTGTACTAATTATGTTCGCCAATATTGATATTGATAACAGTTATTGACACCTTTACAGTATGCAAGTTACGTACCAGTATTCATGGAAGTCGAACATGATATAAGTGATGTTAGGTGAGTTGTACTCCAACACGTGGTGTAGAAATGCATCACTAATGGCCTTCTCTTTACCACACAGCTCAGCAAGGTTGATGGCTGTGATAGACTTGTAGAGTGCCAACTGCTCATCAAGATGCTTCTTACAGGCCTCATGTGTCTCTGCTTCTCCTGAAAATATAAAATATTCAAATATTCAACTAATTATTTATTTATGTGACAATCGCTCATCAGGAGGTTTCTTACTAGCATCATGGTCTCTGCTTCTCCTGAAAATATATAAATGATTAAATATTCGAATAATCATTTAATAATGTATTTATTTGTATTTATTAGGGCATAATGACCCTTTCAACATATGTTTTAACATGAGGCGGTGTCTGCTGTGGCAGTATGCACTGATGGCGACTTTATAATGGTGTCTTACTGAAATATCATGCTACAGACGTGATACTTCACTCAATCACATAAAGCTAACATTGAGCTATAGCTAGTCTTTTCCCCACCCAGAAACGCTGACCACTTAACAGGGAGATGGAAAATTACATTATTTTATATGGCCAGGGATCAAACTGACCAGCATCTCCCATTTACAAAGCGAACACTTGATCACTAAGCTACTATGGCATCTCCCATTCACAAAGCGAACACTTAACCACTAAGCTACTGTGGCATCTCCCATTTACAAAGCGAACACTTAACCACTAAGCTACTGTGGCGGCTATCTATTTATGTAACATTTATGCTCATCACAGTGCTTCTACACACATTTGTCTCAGCGTTTATTGAAAAATATTGAAAAATAATTTATGGATGTCAAATTTGATAGTTTGCTGTGTATCTCACATTAAATAATAAACAGATACACTTTATTGCCAAGTTGTTCTGTAAACTTATCTGGGTTTTCTTTATTTTTATATTTTTTTCAATATTTTATGAAAATATATCGGAAAGATTTTGTTAAAGTCAAAGTTCAAACTGTTCATGCAAACAAAAAGTCTTTGGTCAAATTGTTCATTTTTTTTTTTTTCAAATTGTTCATTTTTGTTTGTTTGTTTGTTTTTTTTATTTAAACTTTTTTTTTTAAAATTTACTTGTTTGATGTAGATATCATTGAGCAGTATTTAGCAATTGCTCTATAATTGTTTAATTGATAAACTGGTTTGGCAATAGAGTGTTTTTGGCCATCCCTGAACACTGTAGTAAAGCCAAGCAGGAAAACTCGTCTACTATCTATCAATATCATGTGACAATGACAAATTACTGTTTATGGGGAAATTCCCTAAGTGTAAATTAAAATCAATCATTAATATTCTAAAAGACCAAAAAGAAACAAAAAACATTATTGTTACATTGACCTTTTCAAACCAACTAATTGATATTTTAAAGTTATTTTCTTGATAGAGTCAATATATGAAACAGTCTCAAGATTGAACATAAGACATTTTCCAAATTAATCTGTTTATATAAGTTTATGAATTGTGGTAAAAAAGTTAATTTATATGCCGGTGTGCTTCAACAAATGTGGGGTTAAAGTTCATCAGAGAGTCAATGACACCTACCATAGTTAATTTGATGTCTAGTTATATTAAAGCATTAGATTAAACAATGCCAGACTACTGACTATCAAAATGACACATTTAGATAAATGATGGATGAAATAGCATTCAATAAGTTCATTGAAGAGAAAATAAACTTTGACATTTACGTGTTAATTTCAGGCCCAGGTGAGCTTAAAAAAAGGTGGGCCAAAGAACAATACACAAACTTTTTTTCATTGTCCAAACATACAATGTATACATGTATAAGAAGTGGGGATGGAGCCCTGGAAGCTTACTCCTGTACAGAGTACATGAAAACATATGCTAAAAGTTTTAATGGGCAATTAGTTCAAATAGACCAGTTCCAGGATAAGTAAGATGTTGTACTACCTATTACATACACTAAGTACACTGTACATCAAAGTAACGTTTAACTACGACACTGTCTGACACATGTCAGTTAACAGTCAAATGATTGACATTTACAACATACTAAGTACATGTTAATCAGTGGTGTACTAACTTAACAGAGTACTACATAAAAACCTGCTTCAGTTATTTTGGAAATTTAGGAATAACTTAATTGGTGATTTCAAATTTTCAATAAATTATAAAAAATAAAAATAAGAATTATGAAAGTATTTTTCAGCGTCTCCTGTTCTTACATATTTTTAATATATGTGCACACCTAACATAGTTTTCTCTGATCTACAAGAATAATGAACTTTCTAAAAAAAATAAGATCATTAATTTTGTTTTCCAGTGAGCAGTTTCATGAAAAATTATCATTGTCCCTTCAAAGGCTGTATGTGCCGATACATTTTTCCATACACAGAGGATTTTTTTGCTGCTTAAAAAATTATCTGTTTCCATGACAGTTTATGCAATAACTGGAATAATTTATCATAAAAAATAACCTGTTTAAGTTATACGCTGACTATTAAGATAACTGTTCCAAATATAGCCAATTATAACAAAATCTTAATATCATTATTCTTCACAATCAAACTTGATCTACTATCTTTAAATTTCTTCTATAGTTTTCCAGCAATCAAAATTCAAATTAAATACATAAATTAATAGACAGGATTGCCCAAAGGAAGAGCGTTTGCTTCGTTGCTGCATCAAAACCTATGACTTAAAATAAGGGAATCTTCTTTCTCCCTGCAAAGCCATCAGCATTTCTGTGTAGAAGGACTGGTTGGCTTGGTATCAGGATAATGTGACCGAGTGAAGTATCATGTCAATGTGTCTGTTGCGTGATATTTCCATGAGACAGCACTTTAAAGTCGCCATAAGTGCACACTGTCACAGGCAGACACCGTCTCAATATGACCTAGACACGAGTGAAAGGAACGCTAAAACCCAATAAACAAACTAACTGATTACATTAATGACAGTAGAACATATTAAAACTAATAGTTGGTTGCAAAGTCTTTTTCATGCACAGATAAATCTAAGCCAAACTGTGACTGCAGCATAACTTATTACAGTGCAAAATTAATGTTTCGTCCTTATAAGCCATTAATTGTTTGTAATGAATCAGGTTTAATATTTCAGTTCAGACAGTACTTTAAAAGTTGGCACTAGATTGCACTGCTTCAGACGGTCATCATACCATTCCAGTACGACCTGAAATACCTTGAAGAGGTGTACCAAAGAATGCACAACAACTCTTAACTATTGACACAAAATACAAAAATGACATGCACTTTTGTAAAAACTTATTGACAACAAAACTGTGATAACAACTGTTTATGACGCGTTATATAAATTCTTTTTATGGGTGTTTACACAACAACTAGCAGACAATATGAATACATTTACATACCATTATTATACGCTTTCAAAATATGATATTTCTTTAATTCAAAATTGCTGGTTTTTTGGTAATATTTCATAAACATTGACTTTGAAGTAAACATATATGTATCCGAATCTTTAAAAAAAAAACCTGATTTGAAGAAAATGGCCCAAGATAAATGATAAAGTTTTTTATGTGTATTTTACTTGTCTTGACGTCATACAATAGAAAGGAGAACAGGATAAACTTGACACACACTTGTTCCTCAACACCCATCTTAGATTATAAGACAAGATTATTCTTTGTAAATCTTCTTCACTATCTCTTATAATCTTTATGCTTCCATATTTCTCTCAAAGAGAAAAATGTATACGGAGGAAAAATTCTATTTCACAATCCCATTATCAAGAATGAAACAGTTTAAAGTTAAATGTTTCATTTGCATAATTTATGTATCTGATCTACATGCCTATAGGTCATTGATTGTCTAATGACCTCTGCCTTCCCAACAAAGTCAAGATACATACATACATACAGACTGCATAAAAATGAAGATTTTTATTGTTGGACAACAGTGATAAGACTAAATTTACAAGTTACACACAATGACTTGGGGCCGCGGTGGCCTAGTGGTTAAAGTTGTCGACTTGTAATCATAAGAGCCTTTCACCTCCTAGGTTCTATCCCTGTCCGGGGCGTGCTAGTGTGAGAAAGTTGCCAGTGACTTGCCGTAGGTCGGTGGTTTACTCCGGGTACTCTGGTTTCCTACACCAGTAAAACTGGCATGTCCGTAAATGACCTTAGCTGTTGATCAGACAATAAGCCCTTAATACAAACAAACAAATACACACAATGACTCTACATGTTTTTATATGGCAATAACAATAATTTAGCATAAAAACTTAATTTGGTTGAAGGAATTGATTAAAAATATTAGTATAGACATTTTATTAAACATTCCATGGTAAAGGTAAGTTATAGAAGGGGAGAAATCAAGACAAGGTGAAATGTCATTACTCCTCATCAGCACGACAAATCTTGCCATTAACATGACATACTTGATCATTAACATGACAAACCCAATCATCAAGTGCTTTATTATGAATGAGCTGTAAAGATATAACTGTACAGGACCATCTAGCTATTTACAACAACAACAGTTCTGTTTACTTATAATGTCACCACTTATTCATTCCCCTAGATCCCCAGTCTCAGGAATAGATTAAACCATGATACATATCTCATTAACCTCACTAATGCAGTTCCCCATTCTCCAGTCTAGGGAACAGCTAGATGTCCCCAACTATGTCACATGTCTCAATGATTCAGTCTTCACTCTTGTGAACAGATGTGAACTATCTAACATGTCTCAATAATCCAGTCTTCACTAATCCAGTTTTCCAAATTCACCAATAATCCAACCACTTTTAGCATCAATAAAAGTAAAATACTGCATAAGCTTTAAAATTGTAAATTGAGATCAATTATTGAATTGACAAAAACAATCTTTGTTTAATGTTTTTATTTCAATTTTCCTTAGTAAAGAAATGTTTTTCTCATTTGATTGTTTTCAGCATTTTTGTTGAATTTAGAAATTTGGTCAGATAGCACTTGCATTAATAATTATAAAGACTGGAAATACAGATAACATTGTAAATGGGTAAGTGTGCACCCATTTGATTTCATTTTCCTCTTCTAAAAATAAGAGTATGAAAACGTGTACTTTTATTTATTCTTTATTGCCATCCTGAACAATAAGTTTGTACTTTTATAAAGTTTATAAATGTATAATCCATCATTCCGCCTATAAGAACATGGAATAGGTCATAGTCTGATAATGAGTGCAAGTATACACTGAACAATATATCCTCTAAGTTTATAATAAAACACCATAGATTATCTCTCAATTTTTCTGTAACAGTACTTTGTAAAATAATACGAATTGCTAAGTCGAAATATAATTTACCACACTTAAGTGACATAACATGATTTCATCCTCATCTCTCATTATAACAGCTAGTTTTATAATATATGAAACATCATCTTTTAAATGTGAATGTACCATACATAATTTCCATAAATGGTGTGGTTTTAAAGAATTATGATAAAGTTAAAATCTGTTAAAGTCACTATCACCTGAAATTCTTTGTAACCATGCTGTTTCTTCATGTTGATGTAAATTATTTCTTATACTTAGTTTCCACATGTTGTGGGGCACAAAAATTCCTCTACTGAGAAAATCTTCAAGATAATGTAAAAGAGAATATTTTTTTTACAATGTTGACAACATCGTGAATGAAGCCGCACATGTTACTATTAGTACCCGTGAGATATTGATATATTCTTGAAATAAATATTTTAAAAGATAGATAATTTTGATTTAGTCGGCACAATTAATCTACTGAAGAATAATAACCTTTTCTTCTCTATATAGCAGGAAATACTTGTCCACCCTACCAAACCTACTGACATATCTGAATTCAATTTTCCTTCGTAAAAATGTTTTTCTCATTTGATTGTTTTCAGGATTTTTGTTGAATTTAAAAATTTGGTCAGACAGCACTTGCATACATAATCAGGACGACTGGAAATGCTGATAACATTGAACTGTGTAGGTGTGCACTCATTTAATTTCTTTTTTCCCTTCAAAATAAAAGTATGAAAACATGTACTTACATTGATTCTTTATTGCCATCCTGAACAATAAGTTTGTACTTTTATAAAGTTCCTTTGTTCAGATATGATTATAGTGCAACATAATGTAAAAATAGTTTTGATTGAAATTACTGCATTCTGATTGGTCAAGTCAGCCAATTATACAACAAAGTATTTATTTTGATTGAAGTTCTTGCATTCTGTTTGGCCAATGTAGACAGTTAGATAACAAAGTGTTTATCTCAAATATGTCATATAAATATGAAGATATGATTGTATCTACTGCATTAACATAAATCTTAATATTTCATTGCTAAAATATGAAAAATATTATTCTTACAAAATTGCCTTCTTTGATGTTATTTATATGTTTGTGTACTTGGGTACTCTTGTTTGGTTTAATTAAAAGTGCATCTTGATAACTCCTAAATCTAGCTGAACATTTTTTTTTATAAGAAGCACTTGGTGCTTGGATGAACTTAAGTTATATCCTTTATAAGCAAATAATATTTTGTTTTCCAGAAAATAAATCCGGCTAAGGTTACATGTTTTTACTTACTTGAAACTGAAGAGCTTAATTTTATTACCCTTATTGAAAGGCTGTAATCTAAAGTTGGTCCAAAATTAAAATTTTCCAAGTTGTATGTTATAAAGTTTGTAAAAAACCCCACATGAACGCCATGCAGGTAGAATACAGAGGTTGGAGACTAATTGATTCAACTTGGTGTTTATTTGTACCCAAATTATAATTTGTGTTTCAGATTTGCTATAGTTGAAAAATCCTAGATAAACAGACTGTTTGAAATCTTGTAAATATTATCTATTCTGCCCTGGTACATTACGTCATTGGAACCTGTGGCTTTATTATAAGACTCAATTTTATTTTAAAATTTTGTTGTACCAAATTCCAAAACCTTTCAGGAATGGATAAAAATATGTAAGAAAATTTGCAGATATAAATATTTGAAAAAAAATCTCATGTCAATGACTTATTCAGATCATAAAATATTGCAAGGTTCAATTTGCTTTATAATGATGTAGGAGAAATAAAACAAATTCAAAATTGCATCTTTGTTATATCCAAGATTAAGCATACACATTTCCAAGAACAAATGAGTTAAATCGTGAAAAGCTCATCCAAAATTCTTACAACTTTTAATTCTTGACTATAGGCAAATTAAATTTTTTTTCACAAGAGGGCCAATTTTGAGGCCATTTTTGGAATTTCCATCCGACACTATTAACAGACATTAAAAAAAAAAATTCTGGACAATTAAAAGTCATAAGAATATTAATCACCCAATGAAGCCTTCTCTTCCCATACTTTTTAACATTTCCAAAGAGATGTGATAACAAGAATGTCTAAAATGGACGATTTATGACATTAGCGTGTCACAATAAATGTAACTCATCTGATTAAAGTTCAAGGTGAGCTAAACAGAAACTAGAAACTGAAACTAATGCCAACAAGATAACTAACATAAACATGTGTACATTAACCTTTGATCAAAGAAGTCTTGAGTTAAGAACAATTAACACTTAATTGTTTTGCTTGAAATCACAATACCAGGGGAAGGGAAGGGGAGAGGGGGTAACACCCTATAGGAGTTTCCATATAACAGTTATCACCTATATGATGTTATAACAATCACTGGTCAAAGCATGAACACAAAGAGAACTGGATCATAAAAAATGTAACACACAACAGCATAAAACCAACAATAAGCCTTGATTGATAACCCACTGACAACAGCACTTTTATGACATTATCATGATGTCATTGGTAGTAACACTTTATCATTCCTAGGTTTCCATTGGATATTTAAGATTTTTTCTGCCTTTAATTTTATCATCATACAATAAAGTCAACCGTGAGGAGATTTTCTTTGAAGGATAATCTGCCGACCAAGGTTACCGGCTACCTGTCCAGGTAAAAATAGAAGGTAACTTCAGGTGTAATAAATTGTGCTCATACACCTGTAGGAGTCACCACTATAGACTGTACAGCTGACGAGTGAGGACACTAGTTCCAAAATGTGGAAGAAATTTACGTTTTTAGTTTTCTGTGGAATTTTTCATATAGCAGGTATGACCTTTTATTTTTATTAACTACAATTTCCTTTTTTTTTGTTATCTTTTTAAAAAAAATTATTTACAGAAAATACATTTTTGAAACAGTTAACATGAAAGTGTGACAATGACTTTAATTGAACAGTGAATTCTTTGTAAGCATTTGTCTTAAGTAGTTATAAATTTGAACAAAATTGAAGTTTAAAAACATTTTTACTTTTCAATTTTTCATATATTTCAAAACAGTTTAAAGCATTTTCTATGGACTTCACTAAAATTATCATCATTTGAGAAATCAATAAATATAAAAAAAATGTCAGACAAGGAAAGACAGAAGTTTTCAACTTAAAACTTCCTAATTTAATGACACATATAGGCTATATATCATTCAATTATGTAACATTATAAAATGTTTCTTACACAAAGTTTTAATTGATTTGAAAGATGAACTTACACGATATTTACTTAGCGGAAAAAGCTAATGTACAAATATCCGCCATAAAATCTTGTAGGGGGTGTCACTCGATGTCAAATTGTTTGGTTACTATGAGTCATAATATCCAGCGTGACATTAACAGGATATATCGATGTGCATTATATACGGTATATCCTTGATAAAAATCAAAGAAATAAAAATGAAAAAATACAAACACATATTTCTCTTTGATTTGTGTTGGTTAACTTACCTGTAAACAAATATACACCCAGTTTTATGAACTCAACATATTACACAATCTTTTCTTCTTATTTTTAAAAATGAAAAAAATATACCGGTATTGATATTTTCAACTGTTAATTTTTTAACTATCAAAAAACTTGATTAGACTATCTATATCTTTATAACATTTTTGTTTCCAAATTTTTTATTAAACTTTTGCAAGATGAAGGTACACACCAACATACCTGTACATGCATGTGTGTAGAATTATGACCTTTGACAATGCAGACAATTAAATGAGATTATAATTATTAAGGGGATATAATACACCTCCAGTGTGTATTCAATTGTATTCATACAATGAGGTTTAATATTAGGAGATTTATGTCAAACACAGAGTACAATGACCTCCAAAAAGTCTCTATATCTCAACAGAACCATCGCATGTACAGCATTATATATAAAACCCTAAGTACAATGACCTCGCACAAAGTCTCTATATCTTAAACAGTACCATCGCATGTACAGCATTATATATAAAACCCTAAGAACAATAACCTCCAAAAAGTCTCTATATCTTAAATAGTACCTTCGCATGTACAGCATTATATATAAAACCCTAAGTACAATGACCTTGCAGAAAGTCTCTATATCTTAAAACGGTACCATCACAGAATTATACATTATGCACATTTTATGCACAGAATAATGTTAATGTTTTTGAATAAATTATGTAAATGAGACTATTATTAAAGGGGCTGCAGACCTTCAGTTTATTCAGTATTACATTATATTCATACAGCTAGAAATACTCATGCCTTGAATTATGGATATATATATCTAACCTTGAGAAAACAGATACATTTCAAATTTCATTGTACTTTCAAACAGTACCTTCGCATATTTAACCTTGAGCACACAGATACATTTCAAATTCCATTGTACTTTCAAACAGTACCTTCATATATTTAACCTTGAGCACACAGATACATTTCAAATTACATTGTACTTTCAAACAGTACCTTCACATCACAGCATTACATATGCACATTTTATGCACAGAATTTATATAATATTACCGTTTTTGAGTTTTGAATAAATTATGTAAATGCGATTATTATTATAGGGGTTACAGACCTTCAGTTGTATTAAATTTCATTTTCATATCGTGAAGCCTTAAATAATAAGGAGATTTATATTAAACACATAATACAATTAACTGTCACAAAAAGAATCTATATCTTAAAACAGTACATTCACTGCTTGACATATTAAACCTGAACGAGTACACTGAACTCGGAGATAGTTTCTAATTACACAAAAGTATCTTAAAACAGTACCTTCACAACATTACATATGCACATTTTATGCACGGACTTATATGTAACTGTTTTTGATATTTGAATAAATTATGTAAATGAGTTTTCACTCTTTCATCTCTTGAGACAAACATTTACGTCACTATTACACCATCCTAACATTTTTCATCAGATAAAAACTGAAACTGCCAGAAACCAGCTAGCAAATACACAAAAAATCTAAACAAAGATCTTAATCATTCAAGTTACCTAGATGTTGATACGTAATTCCAGTTTTTGCATACACCATTGAACGTTAATATCCTTGTAACATATTCATTAACTATGCAGCAAGATAATAAATTTACATTTTATGCAAATCAGGAACACTATTTATAAAAGCATATCATAGTTTAAGTGTGCATATACTACTTAAGTGCTTAGCATAGTTTAAACAGACTGTCTGGTGATTAAGAAGTGATTAACCCATTAACTAGATTAGTTAGGTTCAAATAAATGAACAAATATCTGGATTTAAACTGTTACTGTTATAAAAGTAGTATATATTTTTAAAACGTAATACTAAATATAGATCAGATCATGTTGGGCATAATCATGAGCACAAGGATTTCTCCTATCTAGATAATTATACGGTATGACCATGGGCACAAGGAATTCTCCTGAGCAAATCATTTGGGGATATTACCATGGGTACAAGGAATTCTCCAGAGCAAATAGTTCAGAGATATTACCATGGGTACCAGGAATTCTCCAGAGCAAATAGTTCAGAGATATTACCATGGGTACCAGGAATTCTCCACAGTAAATAGTTTAGGGATATTAATTACCATGGGTACAAGGAATTCTCCTGACTAGATAATTATACGGTATAACCATGGGTACAAGGAATTCTCCTGACTAGATTGTGGGACGTAATTCCATCGGCTCTAGATCCTCATATATATTGGGAAATATATGGGTTAAGTTACTCCCTATCACAGCTCTCTACAGACATGCACCCTCTATATATGATAAATGAAAGAATTGTAAATAAAACTAAACCCTTATGGTGCCTCAGACATCAAATTGTATCCGGTACAGAATAAAACACATTACGCAATATTTAAGAGCAAAATCAATCAATTTACCTAATAGCCATGTATTTTAGAAAAAAAATCAGGTGCAGGAATAGGTTTATGTCTTGTTAAGTCATTTATAGCTTTTAAATTACAATGCTTAAATACATGTTTTATGTTAAAACTAAAATAAAAATGAAATTAACATTTTCAATTCTGTTCGCATTAAATTCACAAACAGATCTTCAAGATAATACCCACATAACATGAACCATTGAAAAAATCAAGGACTAGGTTTGCATACACACGATAAAAAGAACATAATAAAGACATGTACACTCTATTACGTAATATAGATAAGTGAAATAGATTGCTGTAGTCTATTGTTTAATGCTGTTTCATGCTAGCTACGACATATATTATTGACATTAGATAAAGCTGACTGACTTAGTGTTATCAGCTGCAATCAAGATTGCTGTATATAAATTGTTTGATAATATATTTGATTGTAACTCACACTATATCCACAATATCATTACCACATTAAATCTAATAAATAAAGACATCACTGAAAGATGGTAGCAATCATGTTAAACCCTTAATAAAACAAACAACCTGATTAAAATACAGATATTGAAATACTTGAAAGTTTAAAGCAAATTTTGGAAACAGAAAAGCAATATTCAGAAATTTTCTTTAAAGTAGCTAAGTCACTGTGACCTGATGCGCTTCAATAAATTTGCTTTTGTCCAGTTGGCATTCATATATTTCCTATAAATACCAACTGAAAGCAGTTCAATGCTTCAATGGGGGTAATTATCACTGACTGAGCTACTGCAGGTCTTTATAAAGCCTATTGGCTCCTTCCATGCTTGACCTTCAAGGTAACACAACAGATTACTGACTGGTTAATTCAAAGTCAGTAAAACATGCTCATATTGTTTTGTCTTTTATATATATGCTTGAGAACTGTTCAATTAACCTGGGAGGAACTTAAGAGTAAAACTTTCTCAAATTGCAATATAATTACATATATATAATAAAGTCTCCACTATATGTAAAGTCATATCTTCTTGTTTAAAATACTTAAATTACATAACATCAGTAATACGGGTAAGCTATAAAGTTTCTGGGTTAAAAACTCGGTAGTGACATATGATAACAATCCACAGCAACCATGTGTTGTAGATAACCCAAATACTCACAGAGATTATCTTGGAGATTATCAACAATCTCATTATAAAGGTCATGTTTATCAACATAAGGAGATCATTAGAGAACACAGAGAGATAAGTAGTACGGTGGCTTCATACATATAATCCAATATACAAAATAAATGCAATAAATCTCTCTATGATAACTTAAGTAAAACTAAAAAGAGTACCAGCACAGTGGCTTAAAGGTAGAGCATTTGTCTCATGATTTGGTAGGCAGGGCTTGATTATCGGCCGCATCAAAACCTAAGATGTTAAAATTAGGTAATCTTCTCATTCCCTGCTAAGTGCTCAGCATTACTGGGTAGGATGAGGACTGGTTGGCAGGGTGTCAGGATAATGTGACCAAGTGAAGTATCATGTCAATGTGTCTGTGGTGTGATATTTCAGTGGGACAACACTATAAAGTTTCTATCAGTGTGCACTGTCACAAGCAGACACAATTTTGATATGACCTAGACATGAATTGAAAAAGGTTAAACCCAAATAAAACAAACAAGTAAACTTTTGTTCCCTCCTCTCTGCCAGGGCTGTGTTATAATGTAGTGGAGCACATAGCAAAGAATCAAAGGTAGAGAACCAGTCTAACCATTTATGTAGAACTCGAGTCTGTCTACCATAGCACAGAGTAGCCAATCAAAGGTAGAAAACCAGTCTAACCATTTATGTAGAACTTGAGTCTGTCATAGCACAGAGAAGCAAATCAAAGGTAGAGAACCATTCTAACAATTTATGTAGAACTCGAGTCTCTTCCATAGCAGAGAGCAGTGAATCAAAGGTAAAGAACCAGTCTAACCATTTATGTAGAACTCGACTTTGTCTTCCATAGAAGAGTTTAAAAATTGATGATAATTATATATTCATTGAAGGCTCGATACAGTGCTTAGCCTAAAAATGTAACAATTTTATATATATTTTGTAATTTTTTCATTAAGGGCCATCCATAATTATCATCCGTTTTCCAAAGTCTGGAAACCGCATGCTAGGGGAGGGGGTTTGCTTGTCATTATTGTTTTGCACGCTTAAACTTCCAGATATATTAATTTGATAAGATATTGTTTAACTGTAATGTATGGTATGTATTTATTTTGTAAAGGCCCAGTCTATTCTCTTTAAATACATAATCTGCTGAGAGTCAAATTTTAGACTCATCCAATCAAACTTTGATTACAATCAATCTTTACATTTCTTAGATTACTTTTTATCTGGTTTTATCTACCGACTTTTGTTTGTTTCTCTGGTCAAGGTTTAAAATAAAGTTCACAGTAAATATTTGAGTGACACTTAAGAAATATTTCTGTATTTATCTATGCCCGGGGTGAACATGTAGATCTCAACGTACTTTGATGTTCTGAGTGTAGTATATAAACAAATTTGAGAGTAGAAGTTGTCTTTAATAAGTTTAATATTTTGAACCCAAATCTATGTCTGAGTGAAGCCATGGTCTTATGTAGTTTGTCTATTAGGATAAAGTAGACAATAGTTTAACTTCTAGTTTGTGCCTTATCAAAGTTATAAATTTAGCAATTACAAAAAGCAAAACCAAATTTGAAATAAGACTTAGAAAACAGGCAAGCCCATTTGAGCCCTCTCCTAAAGCAGGTACAGGTAATGCACATCTGAAACTTTTAAGCAATCAGATATTTCCTTTTTCTAGTGATCAAATCAAAATCATAGCACAAGGACTGGTTTATTCAGGGTCAGATCAATATGATTGAGTGGGCTTTAATATCAATGAGTTTGAGGCATGATATTTTTATGAGGTAGCACTTTAAATAGGGGACGCTATCTCAGGCAGAAAGTGGTTTATAGGAACAGAGATGCCAAACTCAAATAAATTAAACCTTAATTACAACTCTTACACCTGAATTACAAATTACAACTTGAATTACAAATTACAGCTTGAATTGCAAATTATAACTTGAATTACAAATTACAACTTGAATTACAAATTATAACTTGAATTACAAATTATAACTTGAATTACAAATTACAACTTGAATTACAAATTATAACTTGAATTACAAATTACAACTTGAATTACAAATTACAACTTGAATTGCAAATTATAACTTGAATTACAAATTATAACTTGAATTACAAATTACAACTTGAATACAAATTACAGCTTGAATTACAAAATACCACCGAAATGTCAAATTAAAATCTGAATTACAACTGAATAATCATTTAGTAATTAAAATTCTTTCAAATGTGTGACGCAAATACACCTTAATTAGGTAGCAGTTAATGTCATTACAAGAGTAAAACATGGTATTACGACATTCTGTCTTGAACATAACTAGGAAATTGTAACAGGACAAAAATGTTCATTAACTAAAACAAATCTTTCATGTTGGTTTTTAGGTCAGATATATATGTAAATATCGATCAAATTATTATTCCCTCAAATTCACAAAGATATTCAATCTTGAACATAACAAGGAAATACAGGTCACAAACGTTCATTTACTAAAACAATTTTTTTTATGTCTTTTTAGGTCAGATAAATAAGGATTCACAAAATTATATTTTTTTGGCCTTTGACAGTGTTAGTCTCACTCAAGCGTGAACACTGTGTAAAATAGGACTTCTAGACATGTTGTTACTGGACATGTGTACAAAACAAAACCTATCAGTGTATGTCCTTACGTGAGACATAAGAATAAATATGTCTAATGTGCAGACAGCAAACATAGACCACCACACACTAGCTATAATATTATGCATCTACATGGCAACCAGCATACTATCGCATGATACAAGGATGCACGTAACTGTCTTTTTATTGTTTGTTTCTTTAATTAGGGCTTAACGTCCCTTCCAGAGTATTTTACCGACATCGTGACAAGTCTTTTTATTGCCAATGATAAGTTATATGTAGCAAAATATAACAAGATAAATCGTAAATCTTCTTTGGGAAATAAAAGCAGCAAAATTAATAACCTGACAATAACTGTCGTCATTGCCATGCCTCTAATCACAAACTGCATTGTTTTTATACTCTTCTGTTGAAATGTATGTTTCCATATTTGGACATTTGTCAATTATGTATCATTTATAGAATGTTAATGTTTTGTTTTTTCTCGTTGCAGGTGCATCTGACTGGGAATACACAGGACACAAAGGTAACAATCAAGTACAAACATATTACATAAATCTATAAAATCAATAAACAGAACCTAAAAACAGGATTAATAGAATCTATCACCCCCGGTTGTGTAAGATAGAAATTTTTCTCACACTCAACATTGTAATTACGCGGATAAAAAAGTGTTGATTGTATAATTAACCAGAAAATCTGATGAATTTCTGTCTTTGATCTGCTGTTGTGACGTCATATTGATTTTTGAAATGAAGTCATATTCATTATTTTCAAGACGTCATATCATTGTCTATAATAGCAGCGCACGCTTATCTCACCCTAGGGTGGAATAGAGAAATCTCACACAGGTTAAACACAGGAAATCTCAATCCCAGGTGTGAGAAATATTTATCTTCATGAATTACTTTATTAAAGTTATATATCAAGAAATAAATAAAACTATTATCAAGTTAACAATGGTGAATATCAAATATGATTTGAAGGTCAAATTTAAATGAAGGTCATCAATTTGAATCAAAGTCACCAGTTTGAAGATCATATCTGAATCAAGGTCACTAGGATGAAGGTCAAATTTTTATCAAGGTCACCAACATGAAAGTCATATTTGGACTTGAATCCTTTTTCAGTGATTAGTATCAAACACTGATGTTAAAGGTCACAATTAAATGTAAAAGAGATCATTTATCTATTATATAGGTGTGAAGTTTGTCTAGAATGGCCAACACAGTGCAACTAAAATTATTCAGATATCAAATCTGTTAGAATTCCCTTTCCTGCATAATGGAATAAAAAATTCAAATCAATCAAGTCTAGTGTTAAATTAAGACACCCAAGGTAACATACATTTGGTAGAGCAGTAAAGAGGATGATAGTAATCAAAGCAACATGGGACCACTGCAGTAAAATACCTGAGAGATATCATTTAAATTAATATACAGCTTTATCACCACAAGGAGGGTGTCTATGTCAAGTCAATGTCTACTGCCTGTCACCAGTTGTCAGCCAGCCGAGATGATGTGATATATATTGGACAAGTCAATCTGTCAATCAGTACACTTTGTATAGGTTGAAGTTTGACACGTATTATAGTGTGCTCAATATATCCTTTTAACATTGCACTTTCTCACATCAGATTTTAGATCATACTTGATTCTTTCTGAGCTTAATGGATTTTTTATCACTTAGAGCTGATTTTGTATCAGTATAATACACCATTCTTAGAATTTACATTCTATATATTTTTCTATCAAGATTTTTCAAATTTAAATTTATATTTCTGCTGTTTTTTCCAATAAGGATTTATATTCTACAATTAATCAGGGCCGCCTTGGCCTAGTGGTTTATGTCACTGACTTGTGATCATAAGAGCCTTTCACCTCCTAGGTTCGATTCCCGTCCGGGGCGGCCTAGTGTGAGAAAGTTACCAGTGACTTTCCGTAGGTCGGTGGTTTACTCTGGTTTCTTCCACCAGTAAAACTGGCATGTCTGTAGCTGTTGATTGGACAATAAGCCCTTAACACAAACAAACAAACAAATCTACAATTAATCTTATAATGATCTTATTTCTCTAAGGTATAACAATTCTGCTTTTTTCTATTACCAGTAAGCTCCTTATTTATACTGCTTTTCCCATTCCTATAACTCTGGGTCTGTGCAAGTCTAATGTTCAGGTACAGTTAAATATCATTATGAAGTGTTGACTCTGGGACTATGCAAGTCTAATGTTCAGGTACAGTTTAACATGATCATAAAGTGTTGACTCTGGGTCTGTGCAAGTCTAATGTTCAGGTACAGTTTAACATCATCATGAAGTGTTGACTCTGGGACTATGCAAGTCTAATGTTCAGGTACAGTTTTACATGATCATGAAGTGTTGACTCTGGGTCTGTGCAAGTCTAGTGTTCAGGTACAGTTTAACATCATCATGAAGTGTTGACTCTGGGACTGTGCAAGTCTAATGTTCAGGTACAGTTTAACATCATCATGAAGTGTTGACTCTGGGTCTGTGCAAATCTAATGTTCAGGTACAGTTTAACATCATCATGAAGTGTTAACTCTTGGACTACGCAAGTCTAATGTTCAGGTACAGTTTAACATCATCTGGTTGACTCTGGGACTATACAAGTCTAATGTATGGATTGACATCACAATAATATATACATTAAGGAGAGATATAAAATATGCCCTGAAGTATACATATATATCTCATAAATTTGATGCACTTTCTTCCATCATAGTCAGTTTATTTAAATCTTTTCTTAGGTTGATGACGTCTTTATGAAGAATCAATCTCAATTCTTTTAATTAACCTTGGCAGCCTTGAGGATTATTATACCGCCAAAGAAGAATTTATCTAATCCATATCAATATAAAAACTTTCTAAGGTGATCTGTATAGGGTTAAAAGAATAAAATATTTATGGTTCATTAAAAAGGTCAGCTATTTAATATCTTTTTTATTTTGATGGATAGTTGAATCATTTATATCAACCACCATCTTAGCTCAGTGGTAAGAGTGTTTACTTCATGTGCGGGAGATGATGGTTCAATTCCTGGCCGCATCATACCCAAGACATGAAATTATGTAATCTGGTATCTCATATCTGATATCACAATGTTGTCTTTTTCCCCTTCCCATGTTCTCTCTCCCTGCTAAACTCTCAGCATTTCTGGGTAGGAGGAGGACTGGTTGGCTCATCATATGAGAAAAAGCAATCCAACACAATTGCTAGGTTGATAAGGAAGTATTCTAACCCTTGTGTAGAATTTTTCTATATCGGGAAACCTCACATTGAAGACAGTGAAAACACAGAAATGAATAATGATGAAACATTATGCCCCTTACTGAAAAATTGATAATGTAAAAATGATACTACGTTAATGATATAAAAGTGGTAAAATATGATAACTTCATTATATGACCTACATGGTTATATATACTGCATAATTGTATTCAGTAATGTACCTTATTCAGTGTATTATTGAAAGAATTGAATACATTATGCACGTACTGCCGATAAGCATATTAACTCTGAACAAGTACATATGGTAATGCTGGTGAACCTATTAACCCTGTTTATGTGTGACATTCAGGTATGTTATCAGCAGACATCAGAATATGTATTATTTATCATGTCGAATTCTTTAAAAAATTTCTACATAAAAGGAGCAAATCAAATTATACTTGGGACCAGATGTTTCTTATCATTATTATTCAAGATGACTTAGCAAGCAAAAACAGATGAGACAATTAAAGGTTTGGATTTTGTAAAATTAGCTTTGATATGAATTTGAATTGACATAAACTTTCAAAGACAGATTTTCTATAAATATCACAATGTGATGCTTATATATATCATAGGGCTGAAATAGTATTGCAGTCTCTTACTAATATCACAGGATGATACCAATATAGAAAATCATAAGGTCTTAACAGCACTGCAGGGTCTTACAATATCACAGAGTAATACCAATATAGAAGATCATAGGGCCTTAACAGCACTGCAGGGTCTTACAATATCACATGGTGATAACAATATAGAAGATCATAGGGTCTTAACAGTACTGCAGGGTCTTACAATATCACAGAGTGATACCAATATAGAAGATCATAGGGTCTTAACAGCACTGCAGGGTCTTACAATATCACAGGGTGATACCAATATAGAAGATCATAGGGTCTTAACAGCACTGAAGGGTCTTACAATATCACAGGGTGATACCAATATAGAAGATCATAGGGTCTTAACAGCACTGCAGGGTCTTACAAAATCACAGGGTGATACCAATATAGAAGATCATAGGGTCTTAACAGCACTGAAGGGTCTTACAAAATCACAGGGTGATACCAATATAGAAGGTCACAGGGTCTTAACAGCACCAGGGGTGTACAAATATTTTTTCAGGGCACTTGTCCGAGGACTAAGCTAACTTGAAAATTCACTTGTCCGAATGA
>JAUMGZ010027535.1:0-19733 GCA_032359645.1 Pododesmus macrochisma | reverse complement strand
CCAACGTTCAATACGGACACCGGACCGCATTCCGGATTTGGCAGCGACTTTTGATTACACAATTTCATAATCGAAATAGGAACTGGTAAACCGATCAACTTTCGATTATAATCGATCATCGGCCCACCACTAGTGACACTTGTTCCAATTCCAGTCATAGCTTCAAAGCCACCTTCATTAATGGACGCTTTAGAGAAAATGAATCTATGAATTTAGAATAAACTGGACCTCAGTAAATCAGAGCTACAAAGTCAGGGGGGGGGTAAAAATCATGATGGTAATGTAGGACAAAAACCACACCCAAACAAAACTATAAAATTGTCTTGCTAAAACTTTTAGATGTGTGTGCAGTCAAAATAGGAATTTTTAACGTATATGTCATTTTACTTTACAGTGAGATGAACAGTCATCAATGTATAGATGTGACTATTCCAATACAAGCACTGGTCAAAGACTCTAACCTTCAACTCTACGACAGTAAAACAAAGGTAAACATTAACATTATACTATAGGTGTGACTATTCCAATACAAGCACTGGTCAAAGACTCTAACCTTCAACTCTACGACAGTAAAACAAAAGTAAATATTGACATTATACAATAGATGTGACTATTCTAATACAAGCACTGGTCAAAGACTCTAACCTTCAACTCTACGACAGTAAAACAAAGGTAAATATTGACATTATACAATAGATGTGACTATTCTAATACAAGCACTGGTCAAAGACTCTAACCTCCAACTCTACGACAGTAAAACAAAGGTAAACATTAGATTTGTACCAGTATATTGAACATGTCAAAAGCTTCTTTAAGACTTGAAGTGACACCACACTTTAAAATATTTTCTGTATATTAAGCTAAATGGTAAAAGTTAAATGGTATTTTCTTGGATTTATGTTCCCCATAAACAGTACCTTAACCATTTAACTTTATAACCTCATATTTGACCACTTTATGGAAATCTGAAACGGTTTTGAAGGTTCTATGGTTAATGGTGAATGCTAGATATATAACCTTGATTTGGAGACAAATTAATATAAACATTAATGCTTGTTTCTGAATCCCCTTAGTAAATAATTGTATATTAATTTTACCTTATATAAATGATTTGTAAATAAATATTAAATATTGTTTAAACTAACCTTGATTTTATTACGTATAAAATTTTACATGAAATACAAGACTTCGATTGAAATGGATTTAATATTCAATGACCTATTCAGTTTTGTTATGTTTTAAATTTTTATTGTAATTTTCATTAAAACACATTATATAACATGACAAGTAAAAAACATGATCATCATAATTAAAACACATGGTAACTTACTAATATATGTTAATAAGATATATAGCAATTCAATATGTAAATAAAGAACTACATCCAAGTAAACAATAAAATTTATGTGATTTGTGCAAATGAATGTCCTATTTAATTGATCAAACTTCATGCATCCAAAGTAAAGTGAAAGAAACTCCACTTGAGAGTTTACAAGTAGTCTCTCAAATTTTGTGTCTGTGAGCTGTCCACTGGCCATATCATTTTACTTTTGTGAACTGTTACCTGGCAACCACATGAAATTTTGAAATGTGTCGAATTCTTGCATATAATTTTTTATTGTTTATTTTTTCAGTGTGACATTCCTGGGTTGTATGATCCCTGCCCCGGGGAACAGAAACGACTGTATATACGCTACAGATTTAGAAATCGTCTACATCAAACAGTTGCAGAAGACAATGAATCAATACGACTTCCTCTACAGAGTATGTATGCTATATCATTTTTAAACATTAACGTCTCTATGGGTTGATAGTAGTACGTTTGTTCTGCCATAGCAATTTGCAATTTTTATAGAAATATATAAGTGCTAAAATTTGTAAGCATTGAAAAGTTGCCACACTATCAATATTTTGTTGAAAAAATGTATATGCTAAATGAAATACACTCTTGTGATAACTCAAGATCAGCTTTATAATTGTTTTCTTTTTATAAAATTCCTTTATTTTTTTTTTTTTCAGAACACTTACTACAGGATGATAACAGCTAGCAGACATTGATATGACGTATTTAATGTAAACCAAGACGATACCTGTGTATATGTGTGCCAAATACTGTGCATCAAGCACTTTCCTGTGCTTTGATTCATGTGTGCTGCAAGCGTATTATTGAGCACGACACCTGTTATTTCTGAAGCACTTTGTTGTGCTCTGTTTCCATGTGTGCTGCAGAGATTACATGCATGGTATAAAAACTATTCAGCTCGTAAAGCTGAAGCATTTACCTATGCATTGTTATCATGTATTCCAGTCTTGTAGGACTGAACCACTTTCTTGTGCATTGTTTTCACATGTGCTGCCCAAACAAGCACACAATAATCATAAAGTTTTCAGGACTTTATCACTTTCTGTGCAGTGTTTTCATATGTACTGCCCAAACAAGCACACAAAACTCACATGGGTAAAAGGAGCTAAATACCATATAAGTACCATATAATTGTGCTGCAGAAACAAGAAAAACTTGCACACCATGGCCATAAGTACAATGTATACATCTCTATACATTGTTCCTGCAGAGTCTGACTAAAAGTACAATGCAGTAAAGGTTGTTTCAGCTAGAAATTTTGTATTATAATTTAACTATTTATCTTTCATTTCCAATTCTTCTGTCATATCTGCTCCTATTCCTTTGTTCTAATTTTTGTCAATGGGGGTTTCCCTGTAGTAATGGCATATGTATGTTTACCTTTAACTTTTTCAAAACAAGCAATTAATTTTGTTGAAGCCTAACACAATGCAAGTTTGTTCAAGGCGTGACTATGTCGTCAGAAATCTTCTTTGAACAACAAATGCCTGACATTGATACTTTGTATTAGACATTTTTTGTAGATTATGTTTTTGTGCATGGTGTTAACTTTCTTAGAATCTTTGTATGAGTTACCAATGGCAAAGTTTTGATGTTTTATGTACACGTACCATTACCAGGTATTATAATTCAAGTTTTGGACTACATCAAGAAGCCAGAGTTAGAAACAAAACATGTCTATTATGGGTCCACTTAATGATTTCAGTGATATCATCCTTTTGTAATCTACAAGTGTTGGAGCTTCAGAATTTCCTCTTACAGTTACAACTTGAATCTCAAAGAGATTCACTCTCACTGATGATTTTCTTCTACTGTTTTAGATTTTATATGTTGGTGGTGAGAATAAACATGTTTGTATTTTAAATACATGAGACTGAATAGAGTTGTGGGTTTGCCGTGTTGCTGTAAAGTGACACTCTGTTGATTTACTTGTCATGTTCTATGTTAAACATATCACCCATGTAACGACGCTACTACTGTAGGATGAATTTTGAAGTTCAGTTAGTGGAGCAATGAACTCTTAACCTACGAGACCATTGTTTGAATTCAATCAGAGTCTGTTGATATTCTGCCACTGTTACATTTGGGGTCATGTAAGGACCTGAGTGGTACCAACAGCAAATACTTTACAGCAGTGTAACAGTTGGTTCTTATACATCACTCAACAGCTTTTCAGTTTATCTCAAGTAATAGACAATGTCATCTCTGTCTCGAGTGGGAGAATATGTCGCCCATTGTAACCAATGATTCTACAGCAATGGTTTTTTTGTATCTTGGGTACAAGTAAAGTACAAGATACAAGTAAAATTGAAGATTGTATTTTTTATATGGCACAATATAATTGTTTTAAATTTTACACAGCATAATTTAAACATTTTATCATTAATAAATTATATTTTATTATTATTATTATGTAGGTTGATCAGAGTTTCATCTTGAAAGTAAGAAGAGAAAATCAAAATAAATAATTATAAAATCCTACAAGTATAAAAGACTATTATTGGCATTGGTACATGTATGTGTTTTCAGCCAAGCCATGTGGTGATGGCTTACACTTATTTTATTGCTTCAAAATAAACAAAGGAAATGAGATAAAGAACAAGCATCAAACTTTTTGGCGAAATAAAATTGATAGCAATCTCAATTAAATTGATTTAATTTAATGAATTTAATTATTTATTTTATTAACTGTTATTAGATATATATATATATATTTGTGTAACAGTACCACTATAAACCGACTTGAATGCATGGTTGTCTAAGCCGATTTTGTTGGGCACAAGTTGCTTTTAATTGTATTTTCAACTTTGAAATAGGTACAGTAAAATAACCCCCTATAAAAGTTTATATTGGACTCAAGGAATAAAGCTTTGAAGATCGGAGCTTAGCTAAGTTCCAAAACCCAAATTTTAATATGTGGTTGAAAAAAAAGAAAGAATGATCTAGTGTGTTGAAACCTACTGCCCTCATCAGTAACATTTTTCTTATTTCCTATGACAAAATTCCACGCAAATCGGCAAATATATACTGTATATGTGGCAGAAAAAAGGCTTGCCAACACCACCCCCTGGTTTTCCTCAGGATATTTCCCTGGTCATTGGACAAGGCAGATAAGTTGTAAGCCATTGATTTTTGCTCACATTTTTCTTCGTTTAGATTTATACGACGGTTCTATGTCCTGACTTTAGCTGAGTGAGTATGCTACCTGATGTCAATATGTAGTGTGTGTAGTTACAAGTGCATTGAATAATAGAGAAATCAGTTGTAGTTTTGTTATTATTGAGAGTGTTTTATTGAGAGAGAAAAGGAGGGAGATAGAAAAAATATTTGTTTTATATTGGTAAATTCCAATCATTCACTGAATTTCATCTGATTTTAAAGAGAAAAATTATAGTATTTTGTGAACTAAGATTTATTTAACAAAGCAATAAATTGGAAAAGAAATTCTACTTGTTTGCCTTTTACTCTTACAAATTGATATTATATAAAGTTGATTTAAATGTTTTATCGTATCTGTCCGGCATCGTTTGAGTAACACCATTGTCATAGTATCATCACACCATGTAGTTATTATGATATTGAGACCATCTTTTGTTCAACTCGATCATCACAATAACATCATATCTAGATATTAATATTATTTATGACCATCTTTCGATTAACACCATAGTCAAACTAACATTAATTTGACTATGGTGTTAATCGAAAAATGGTCTTATATAAAAAATAAAGATCTAGATATGGTGTTATTGTGATGATTGAGTTAAACAAAAGATGGTCTCAATATCATAATAACTACATCATGCCATCACATCAAGGTATTAAATGTTATACTTAGACCACTGTATTATCAACAGCAGCATCATATTGAAGTCATAAATAACTGATAAATAAATTGAAGTAGATCTAATCCAGTTATTGGTTTTTCCAAACCACCGTATCATTGTCATTATAATGGCATCATATGAAGTTACAGGTATACGAACACCATTGCATCACTGACATAAAAAAGACATCATTTCTAGTTATTGTTACATTCAAACCATCGTATCATAATGACATCACATCCAGTTAGTGGTATGTCAAAACCATTGTATCATTGACAACATGATGACGTCACATCTAGTTATTGGTATGTCCAAACCATCGTATCATTGACATCATAATGATGTCACAACTTTCCTCTCGGCCATGTTGCCAAGTGTTTCACCTGCAATGTATACATTCACACTTTGAGTTGTTCATCCTTCATTGTATCTTTTTAAATAACCATAGAACAATATATTAAATTTTTACATGTCATATTTATTTTTTCATCTCTGCGTCTACCCAAGAAATGAAGTTTTTATCAATTTTGATTTTAGGCTTTGCTTTTCATATTTTGTAAATATATTTTACAGTTTTTACAAGTTTCTTGAATTACACTGAATAATATCCGTTGGGTTGGTTTATAAACTCCGTAGTTGTGTAAATTTATTTCTCGGTGTTGGGTTGGTTAAGCAAACACTATGGCAAACCGTCTTGATATGAATTAACAATTTCACTTAAGTGTAAATCTTTTACACTTAACAGTACACTTAGGTGAAATAGTTGTTTTTGTACACTTAAGTGATTTATTATGGAATAGTTAATTTATATGATAAACGGCTTTCCATAAAACGTTTGCATTTAAGGTTTATTTGTGTTTCAAGTGTTTTTAATAACAACATTTACATGATGGCATCATACATCGTTACTAAAGTATATCACCTTGACCACATCACCGTAACGCCAGTATCACAATGGCATTATATCTAGAAGTCAATATACAAAAACATCACACCGGGTGACACATCTGTAGCTGGGAAAGCTCACTCCTTCACGAACATCTAGTTTTGTTTCTTGTTCTAACGGAACGCGGTGTTCAATTAGCAACGACAGAACCGAACGCGGTGTTTAATTAGCAACGACAGAACAGAATGCGGTGTTAATTAGTAATGGCATTATACATACCCATGCATAAAACAGAGAGACTTCTGCACTGACTGATCGAACCTGTTCCAATGTTAGTCCCTCTAGGAGATCCAGAACTTGTTTCAACGTTTTAGTGTCGGCACGTAGTCTTTTCCTTTTGCTATTTTGTATTCGTCTCTTGATGCATTCCTGTCCCACATCATAGAAAGTGGTTTGCACAATTTTCCAGTCCTGTAAAATGTGTTGAAGATGTAGTCGTTAGATCAACAAGATTTTAGTCGTGGTATATGTGAGGTAGGAATGTTGAAGGAACAGGAGCCTGGTCTCGTCACACCTACCAACATTGTCCTGAATGACCGGTGTAAGTATGTACATTTGGACATTTTAACATTCATGGTTGCCAACTCGCCCTATTCTTTAACATACACTTTCCACTTTTGACATCAGTATAATTCCTAAACCTTGCTTATCAACTTGCTTTTTATTAATGCATTGCACAGTACTGCTTCAGTGAGGCGGTTTACTCTACAATTTTGTCATGTTGAGCATTGTATATAGGTTTTAAAGACATTGAAAGATTTCGCTACGCATGTTCTCCTCCATGTTAGTTTCAAAAAGTTAGCAAGTGTGAACATCATACTGTTTCCTCGTCTCTGTCTTGTGTTAAATGCAGATCGGACTGATAATTCGATGTTTACTTTTACTTTACCAAAAAACTTCATTTCAGTGGCAAAATTGTTAAAAGTAGTACGGAAAATATAATTGCCCTGCAACCATTTTCTAGCTCGGTTGTTTCATGTCCATGTAATACAATTAATCATGGTACACCCAAACTATAATAAAAATTAAACCCCAAATACATGTGAATGTGAAAGACATTATCATACGAGAGGTTCCCAACTGCCTATGTTATGCACAAATGTATGAGGTATACTTCAGAATATGAAATAACAGTATCACTTAAGACACTTCGGGGTAAAACTGTTTTCTATTGAGTGATGAATTTTCGACATATTCCAGTTTAACTGTAGAGGTTGATTTATACGTAGTGTGTATATTAAATTTACCTCCATGTCATCCTTCCACAGACATATCACAAGAAGTACAGCCTTAATAACACGCTGTACAATTGGATGGGGATCGATGTAACTTCTGACTTCTGCAATTGCCAGATGGTCTATTAACTGGGCTTTCCTCTTCAGTTGAGCAAAGCGTCGTAGTTTTTGTTGAACTTTCTTTGCATTTGACATTTCTTCTGAAAGCTGAGTCTCAAACTTATCTTCCTTCACTTGTTTCACAATTTGACGAATCTGTTCCAACTTTTTATGTTTTACTGCACTCTGCAGTTCTGTCGAATGAAAAATACATAAAGAATTTTTACCAAACACATTAGGTGGTGGTTTCAAAGGCAAAATAACACCGTTTGCCAAATGAAAATAGAAACATTTTATGGATTCCATACATGTTGAGCAAGCGAAAGATTACTACTTGTTTTTTAAATCAGTGAGATGTTATTAAAGTACATGGTAAGGTAGACTGGCCCCCTCTCTTCGTTAACTGATATGTGTTCCGCTACCGAGAGCTTTGTGGAGAAAAGTGAACAAAGGAAGAGAATCAGTTTTAGGAGAAAACACGAAATAACAAACATGCAAATGGTCCAAAATCACAACAGCAAAATATAACTTGGTTTTGCGGCTCATAACTAAAGTAAATTAAGTAGGAAACAGAATCAATGAACAGTCTTATCTAAACTGGACTTACGTATCTGAAACATACCACAAGCCTACAACTTTAACCAAGAAAAACATTTTATAGAAGTAAATAGATCGAAGCTTCATTCTGTCTTTTTAATTGTTTCAATGTTTGTCAATTACTATTTTTATTGTATGTACTTGTATTATTTGTAATATGTTTTGTATCTGTATGTATAAAATAGTAATAAGGGTATATTACAAACAAATGGAGTAAAATAATAAATTTTTCAATATGAACAAATTTTAATGTGCCATAACTCTCTTTAAAATAGTTATATAATATTTACTCGATTTGTAGACGAATATCTGGGAGTCCCGTGTACCGAGTCCAGGTACAAAATCTGCTGAAGCAATGAGTTGGGTTTGCTCATGATCACTGTCTGTGCGAACATGCAGAGCATCTTGATTGGTAAGTGTGCCACGTGTATCCAAATCCTGCAAATCCTGAGTGTCTTCAATACTGGCGCCTGTGTCAAATGTCTCATAAATGTTTGAATCAGATTTTAATTTTAAGGGAGACATTACATCAAAATACGCAGGCGTTGGAACAGGACAAAGACTATGTTTTCAAACAATATCTGCCAATTGACAGACGTACTCTTAGACTAAGGTTATGCCCTTTTACGAAACTGTTGGAATTGGATTCTGCCGAGTCCACTGCCCCTTCGTGTTCCTAGATCACACTTAATGTATTCCAATTCGATAAAAACCGGATCTAACGGGAGCAAGTTAGCTCTGGTTTTCATCATATTTATTGTATTTAGCCTTTACATCGAATTTGCTCTTGATTGACTTAGGAATTAGATCGACACTTTTTGGCAGATCTTGCTTTCACAGATAACTAACTTACTAATTTCCAATAATTCCATGCAATATTCAAGTATTTGTTGCAGCGGCCTGATAATTACATGTATTCAGATGGTAAAAAAAACCTCTTTTAAATGACACAAAACAGATACATGTAGAGCAAAAAACAGTATGAACGGAATCAACAGAACAAGAGATATTGACAAACAAACAATGACTGCATCAAACAATTAAGCACCAGAATGTAAGGAATTAAATTGACATAACAACAATCATTAAGACCAAAAATCTATGCGGACCGGCTTAGGGCGGTAACCCAGCACGAAACCAGGCGGTGTGGTTAAACCGGTTAATGAGGCCTCAACCTTCCCACTTCCCGCATGTGACTAGAAGTCCTACGTACAGACATACAGCATGAATCAATAGTATCCCGTTTGCATCTATGATAAGATAATGAAGCCGTCTTTAGGAAAACAAATATATTTACGACGTCGTTAATAGTCTTGAGATACTCAAGTTACAAGTTCAATAGGCACAAAAATACATGAACCCTTTAAGTCGAAGTAACAAACCTGGTAAGTCGAAGGTATCGTGTAACCACTGTAACGGCCTAGTTGAACAGTCGAAGTTATCCTCTGGCTGCCTGTTATACATACATGTAGTTCGATGGCTATTCGTGTGAAGTAAGCTGCAGTTTGTCTCTTCTGGTAATGGAGGTTCTGAAGATTTGTTCTTCTCCTTTCTCCATCTCACAATGTATTCGAATGCAACCTCGTCATTTCCTTTCGAGTTACGACACAGAAGTCTTAGACCATATGTTACTATTGGTCTGTGTGATTTTGGGAAGCGGACTTTGAATCTGTTAACATTTCCCTCTTGCTCTTCCGTTATCAGCCGATTGGCCAAAGCTGGTGTGACAGTTGACCCAGATAGATGTAAGGATAAGGCGACATTGTTGTCGTTCTCAAACTCTAACACGATCTTTTTCTTAGTCGTGTTTATCCTGCAAGTGTCATGACTTCGTACTCTTAAACCTGAAAACGGCGAAGCTTGGTACCTGTCGATTGTTTCAAAAGTCTTGGGAAAGGAGTCGCGGTTTTTCTTTTTTTGTTTCGATGTTACAAGATAGTTACAAAAATTCACCAAGCGCCCATCCCGGTTACGCATATAAAGCCTCAACGCATATTGACCTGTGCGTGGAATGATCAAATGAAAGCATAACTCGCCATTCTCTGCGTGCTCGATTAGAATACTGTTTTTAACCTCTTCTTCCTTTGAGTCGATGTATGTCGTTAATGTTGCATGGGCTTTAAATTGATTGTCTGCATAGATGCTTCGCCCATTGTTGGAAATAAATTGAACTTTCAGTTCTCCGTACTTTTCCTCTGTGATAATTTCGCCGTCGAAATGAGAAAGGGCAGATAACCCAAAGTACGCTGTTCTAGTCCCGGGACCCCAATTAGGACAGCTTGGGAAAGGATATTCCGATTTCTTTTTATAATTGATTATGTATATGGCTACCCAGTCCATATTGCTATTTTTTCCCGATATGTTTTTTCCGATTATCTCCAACTTAAATGTGCCAATACGTGGTGAACGAACCCGTATGTTAAGCGTATTGCCATCTTTGATCTGCATGAACACATATTCGCTGTATCTGCGTGAAAACATAGAAAGTGAAATAAATAAATGTTAAGATTTTTTTATATTTAAGAAATAAATTGTCTTTCTGGTGGTTTTATCAATGTGACGTTACTAATTCCCGCGAATTTACCCGTCCACAAGTAAACAAAAGAGTGCCACTATATATCTTTTATTCTTAATTTTTTCACATAAAATATAATAATCAACATAATTTATATCGTTTTTGTAAAAATAACAACATAAAATGTTATCAATAATTTGCATTTTAACGCACGTCTATGCACTTTTTAAACAAACATTACGCGGAAGAAGATAAAAACTACAATGGTGACGCGGTAACGTTGTATTACTTCGCACCGCTCCAATTCTCGCGTGCTCTACTGAACTTATTGAAAAATAAAGTTCAGTAGGTATCGGTAGAAATGCATAGGTTATACTATCAATTCACACAGACTGTAAATATTGATGTCTACATTTCCCTGTTTACAGGTTTTGCATGGAATACGAGTTTAACAGAAGGTCAGCAGTGTTTCATATCTGTATCGGCCTGTAACTTTGTCAATATGTGTACATTTGTATCATCTGACGGAGTGATTGTGGACGCTTCGCCACCACTGAGAGGATTGGTGCATGTAGGTTTATCCGGGAAACACGACCACTACATTGGACAAAGGTACTTATTACGCACTATATATTAGATACTTTACTGAAATATCAACACAACATTACGTTATAAGGAATAAAGAATGAAGACAAAATTACTGTTAAATAAGCTTTGCAGGGAATAAAAGTCGTCATGTACATAATTAACTTATGAGTCCATTCAATACTAAAAATGTAACTTTAAAATACTAAAACTGTTCACATATTAACGTATTATTTGCAGCTCATTAATTGAAGTCAGTTGGTTTGATATACATGACCCCCATTCCGGACTTGCATACTTGGAATTGTGCATAGGAAGTGATGTAGATTCTCCATGCGGTATTTTACCACGGGAAAATATGCATTTACATTCATCGGTCATCAGAACTAATCTATCCATGCCGATAAACAAGTCAATGTTTGTCACAATCCGAGCATTCAATCGAGCAGGACTTTATTCCGATTCTACTTCGGATATGTTCGTTGTAGATGACACGCCCCCTATAATTGGAAAGCGTCCGTTTGTCGATACATCTTTTAGATCTTTAAACAACAACTCACAATTTGATCCTTCCGTAGTTGTTTTAAAATGGCATATTTATGATATTGAATCTCCTATAGTGAAGCAATCTTTATCAGTAAAATCTCACAAAGAAGGACACACGAATGTCGAGGAAATAGAAGTTGAAAGTCTAAATGAGTTTACAATAAATCTTAGTCCGAAGCAGAGACTAATGAATGGCGATAATTACACTGTGACTATAACAGTGTGTAATGCTGCAGGTCACTGTTCTGTATCAGAGAGTGATACTATTCTTGTCGACTCGTCCCCACCTCAGATCGGTAGCTTACACACTCCATTATCATGGTATATTACAAACTCGGTATGGTACCTTAACCTCACATGGTCAGGTTTCGTTGATGCAGAATCTGAAGTAGACAAATATTATGTAAGCATAAGCAACACTTACAGTGGACACGAGTATATGGACCATGTCGCTGAGTTTCACCACGAGGGTGATCGTTATGCCTTACAACGTCAGCTGGTCAGTCTACGTATTCATCCTGTTATTGGTAAAAAGATTATTGTGTCGGTCTACGCCCAAACTTATGTCGGTCTGCGAAGTGATATTTCAAGAAATACGGTGCGAATTCTTAGTACATCTAGTAATATGACCCATGGACTACTTGAAATAGAGAGACATTCTTGTTATGTTCACTTCTGTAACAATGACTGTACGTGTTCTGTAGTAGGCGGTAAGTGTCTTAGTATTTCACAACTCACGTGTAAGGAAATCTATAACACAACCAACTATGACACAGTTGATGTGGTCATTGGCTCAAAAGAACATACAACTTACTCAGCCTCGTCATCATGCATCAGTGCAAAGTGGACGATCCAAAAAGGAATATTCGGCAACAGTATGTCAATTCAACGGTTTGAGTGGAGCATGGGTATAAAAGGAATGCCTTTTGGTGATGGTATATTTGATATTCTGCATGAAAAAGTATGGTACGACGTAGGCCTTCAGTCATATGTAGTTCACTGTCTACAGAACACTCGCGAACTTCTGCATGACCATGAATACGTTGTCTATATAAAGGCTTGGTACACGGACACTGAGTACAGTGTATATGTATCGTTACCAGTAATAATTGACAGAACTGCTCCAAGTATAAGACGTGGGAAACATGTTACTGTATCAGATGAAACTTGCATTCCGTCAGTAAGATACAGTATAGATCTTACTACAATAACGTCTTGCTGGAAATCCGTCTTCGTTGATCTTCAGAGTGGTATATCTAAATACTTGATATCAATTGGAACGTCCTCTGGTGGTAAGGAACCTTTCTTATTTCTTTTTACGCATAATAAGTGACGGTCTTTCAAAAATGTATATTCTATATTCTATATTTGTTTTTGTTTTTTTCTTGCAGTTGATTTTTTTACTGGCATTTGTATGATTTAAATATTCAAATTATGATCATTTATCACTAAAACACATTTAAAAACTTTGCAATAAGATAAGTTAAGTGATTTGAATTTTAGTTTTTGCATTTCGTATTTGCCACTTCATGATCGCACCTTTGCCAGTCATTTGCATATTAAACGTCATCTTCCGTCTGACATATACGAAGTTTATCACATGAACCTGTCGGAGGTCTTTCCAACAGAAAAATGCTGCACGAGGTTAACAGATGATTCTGTTTACGTTATGGAATTGGAGTATTAGTTTTATTTTGCAACGGTAATGAAGGTTACAATCTAACGTTTTTAATGTTTAAGGCTATGATTCACCACACATTTTGATAGCATGTCACAGTAAGGCAACATTTGTTAAATATAGCGAGTTTTATTTACATGTTTCACGTAGTATTTTCTTTTTTCTTAACTCGGAAGAATTCCGTAAAGCTTCGGAAGCTGAATTGAAACGTCATTGAAATAATATCAATACCACGATAAAATTATATAATTCATTCAATTACAGGGCATGTTTTGATCCCTCAAACTTTAAAATTTTGGTAAAACAGAAAGTTACCAACTTATGTAGCCCAGCAAACATATGTGTCAAAGGCTAACAGTTTTAATTTTCACACAAGAGCATTATTAACAGACCATGCAATTTTTAAAAATGTATGTGATGGAAAAAATAAAAAAAAAACTATTGTGATAGAACTCGTTTATAATTCACGGTCTAGCTACAAAAAAAAAAATCATCATCGAGGGACTCTAATTAGAAAATGAATTTAGAAAAAGACGAGGCAAATGGGCAACAATAAAAGGTACACATGAGTATAGCATTATTTACAAATCTAAATAGTCCTAACACACTTTTCTATGTTATGTCATTTTAATCAAACAGTTAACAATGTTTCTAATACTTACGTTTTTACATTAGTTGCAGATATTGCGGTCTTAAAAGACATTGGATTATCGACAAATCATACGTGGGATAATCTTACTTTACACGCTGGGACTACATATTTCATATCAGTGATAGCAGTAAACAGGGTAGGGTTGCAGTCAAAGGCAGCGTCCGCCATACTTACAGTCGACTTTGAAAAGCCAATGGCAGGTCAAATATTTACAACACGACATTTTAGAAATTCACTTGCCCACTCTGAAAATGCATCTTTTGGGTTATCGTGGAATGGTTTTCAAGACTGTGACAGTGGAATATATGAGTATGAAATCGCTCTATTTGAGTTGAATATTAATACTAACACTATTTTAAAATTCCAATCAGCCGGAATGAAAAATTGGTTCATATTTTCAAATACGTCTCTTCGTCACGGAAAGCAATACATAGCAGCTGTTCGAGCGGTAGATACAGCAGGACACAAAAGCAATACAGTTGTCTCCGAACCTGTCTTGATTGATGTAACAGTTCCCACTGGATATATTTGCAACAACTACGAAACAAGAGAAACATATTCTGTGTTTGTTAATATAAGTACATTTGTGCACAGTGTACAAGTACTTACACGAGCTACTGAATATCAGCTCACTATTGAATCCAACAGTTCTGCTGGTGACATGGAATTGATATTGACAATAAACGAATATCCTCGGTATATACCAGTAACATCATCTCGAAACGGAACATTGATATTCACTTATTCCTTTTACATCTATCAACCTACATTTTCAAATATACGTATTGCTAGTTCACAGGTCTATAATTATACAGGTTACGTGTCATTTGAACTTATAGAGTGCACAAATTTGTCAACAGTAGAACCAATTCAACATCGACTCAACGTTCAGCAAATAGACTATAACAGACTCGACATACACATGCGTGTCATTGATTTAGAAAGTGGGATAAAGTCGGTACAATTAGGTTTAGGTACTAACAAAGGCGGGTTCCAACTTAAATCCTTAACAGAAATGTCTCTGGACAACTACCATAGCGTCAATGTTAACGTCCACCACAATACAGAAGTGTATGCAACAGCCATCGTTGAGAATTATTCTGGATTGAGATCCTTCTTTACATCAGATCCTGTAACGATAGACCACACTTCACCTATCCTTGATGACGTCGTAACAACATTAGAATATACTGGTATTAGTGGAAATGAGTCCATAACGTTAGCACTTGAGTGGAGAGCTACCGACCAAGAATCGTCTATCAAGATCTGTTGGTTCAAAGCTGGTAAATTACTCAAAATATCTATTTCATCTTGATGACTTTTAAACGCATGCATTTTCTTTGTACAAATATTCTTTAGATGGATCTCATTCTTATCCAAATGTTTAGAATAAAATGGTTGTATTTCTATACATGTTAATTTTCTCTCATGTTCCTAAGTCTAATTTGTTCAATTCGGCTGTACATACAAAGTACTAAATTCGAAAAACAAAGACGATATTCTAAAGCCGCAAGTCTATGAATATTGACAAGCAAAAGAAAAACGTTTGACGCACACAGAAAAAATAACCAAATATACATTTATTAACTAAAACAGGAAACATCACGAACTTCTATTAAAAAACGAGTGGCGAAACCAGGTCCTCGCGGGATAGTAAGCGTTTCCTGCTACAATTGAAAACAATTTATACACTTACAGGTTATTGAAGAACGTTTCACCTCTAGTAATAAAATTTGATAATATATTTTCGGTTTAGTTTAAAACTTGTATTTGGTTTTTTTTTCTGTGCGTCTTATCCCGCGCGTTGCTTCTATATTTGCTCATATCCAAGGACTTATGTCTTCGAAAAGCATCTTGGGTTTTTTGTACTTATTTCTTTAGCTTGCATGTTTTGGCCTTGGGTTGAGAGTGAGGATCCCAAACCCACTTAATAATTTTTTAAATGCTCGTCTCAGCTTTCTAGTTCATTCCGATGTTGACTTTATGATGAAGTTATTGTTTGTTTATCAATAACCAGACATTTGTTCTGTTAATCCTATTTCATTTTTGTTTTATTGTACAGTATGTTCACGTTAATAGACTGATATACCATTATATTATATTTATAAGACGTACATATATTTTTCAGGAAACATCAAAGGTACAGAAGATATTGTCAACAGAACTAGTGTGCCCAACACTGGTCATTACACTGTACCACTTACTAATGTTCTACATGGTGCACATATCCATGTGCAACTTGAATGTATGAATAATGCTGGCTTAATCTCAGGGACGTATGCCCCAACAATTAATGTGATTCGTGAACGTCCATATGTAGGTCAGTCTGTACTGCACGTGATCAAGCCATCGAAACAGGGGCTAGTAGGCGACACCATCTTCACAACGGATGAGAATATTACGCTGTTTTGGGACACTTTTACATATAATGGTGAACATCTTGAATACGAAGTACAGTATACATTGCAAAACTCGAGTGTTGTTATTAAGTCTTTATATTTCCGGAACTATTGTTATCTCGATGACATACAGTCAGGAGGCAATTACAGCATCAGAGTGCGTGGAGTGAACGCAAGAGGTCAAACCAGTGATGTTATTTCAACCCGTGTACTCGTAGACGATTCCGAACCACGACTAACAGGTGAGTACAGATGCTTGTTATATTTCAACTTGGTACAAAGTTTATAATTAGTAGGATAACATGGTTTTTGCTATGGCTTGTGTATAACACAATATATATATCTTCAATGTTTATCTTGTCTTTGAGCTGTCTTAGAGGTACAATAAAGTTTAAAACTTGGGTTCCTCATTTAAAATGTTGTCATATCTACCTTTGGCAATTTCGGACAAGTCACCAAACATTGCGAGCTTGTGTTACTATAGAGGGATGTAGATATAATACTGAAATGTACAATGAACAAATATATGAATTTTACAAGGTTTGTTTTTTGTTTAATCGCATATATTTAACATGTTATTACCTAAAGAAAGTATATATATATATCGTCCTATTGGTATGTTTTAATGAGTAACAAACAATTAAACTTCTAATAAATTAATAAAACTAAATCAAACGATTTTAAACTAATGTTTCGACGGTAGTTTTTTTGTTACGATGTTTACGTTTTATCCTCTTTAGTTGATATCTTATGTACTATGCTATGATAAAACAATGCACACAAACGGAGAACACCTACTTTTTGATTTTGTATTTATCTTGACAATGTATTATTTGCTAAGCTGGTGTTTTATATTTGTTTCAGGGTCGTTGTGCAATGTGACACGGGGAGTTTTTCATACTCTATTTATCAATTGTAAAGATGTGTTCTATAACAATGACGAGATACCATTTCACCAGTACCTCACAGTAGGAAGTGACGTGGGACTTCAGGATATAGCCACAATAGAGAACACAGACATGGTCACCTTAACATTACATACTGAGCTACATCAGGTTTATATCGTGTTGAAGATGGTGTACAGTAACGGCAGAGAAACAGCCTACAGAGGACTGATTGACGTCAATTGACTTACAATATTAACATAGCTGTGTATACATATACGTTGATTTAACCAATATAAGTTTATACACGTTTGCTTCTTTGAAAAAGCCTTTTTGAAATACTTATTTTCAGTTAACTATGTGATGGCGTGAATAGTTTTAAAATATATTTAATGTTTGTGTTTATTTTGCTTAATTATTAATATGCATAAAAGTACTTAAATGATTTAACTTAATTAAAAATATGCTAATCAAAAGATATAACTGAATTTTGTTTTTAGTTTTTCTCTTCCCTATCGAATGGAGAATGTGTGTTTACTTGTCCGAAATTAACTATTTTAGGAAAAATTAAAAACGAACATATTTTGAATATATTTTATTAATTCAGATATATTGCTATGCCCTTGCCACCTTTGTCCGTCCGAATTCCGTCGTCCGAATATAACAATTGTGTGCCCAGGTAACATCTGTAAAAATATCTGATATATTTTGATCTTAAATGTGCTTGACACCTAATCGTGGTAGGCAGGTTTGCGTGTCTCGATGACTGTAAGAGCTGTGCTGGCCGTTCTTGATGTAGGGTCGCTCAAGTTAGATAGGTTGAAAGGTATATACCAGACAAAGATAAGCACGTCCTTCGGAGGGGACGCTAAGCTGGTTGTCCCGTGTACAGAGATGTGTACCACCCTGCCATGATAAAGATCACCATGCATGTCATATTATTATTTTTTTTTAAATTTAGTTAACATTCCCCTATGGGAAAATATTGATATATTGATAGGCAAAAAACCGGTTTTTTGTGAAATCGTGGTTTGAAAAAGGTATCATGTATCTGAATGATCTTATCAGCATCGACAATATTTACACACTCGAGGAATTTAGTCAAACATTTGCGAAACAAGCAAATTTTTTATCATTTAAAAGTTTAGGATTAGCTATAAGAACTTTCATGAGAAAGAACAATATAGAAATTGGCAACCTGGTAAAATATAATCCTCAGATTCCTCAGACTATTGGAATTTTTATAAAAAGTAAACTGGAACACATGATGTAATTTAATTAATGATGATGTAAAACCAACCGGTATGACAAAATGGACCAGAATTTTCAATACAATTAGTGTCGATGAACCAAGAGCACAAAGCTACAAACTAGAATAAATTATGATATGTTAGGTACCAATTTCTTAACGAATAACATTTATGACGACTTTAGCCCTTTTGTGGGAATGTGCAAAGTTGGGATCTAACAATTAAAGATTTTAAAATTTTCCAAAAAAATACATGATATTACCTACAGAATACTATATTTATAAATATAAATGTCAAAATCAAATTCTGTCTGTCAATGCCTTGAAAAATAAAGTTAAAGTAGCATTAAGTCTCAAAAATCCATTGCAATTACAAACCAAAAGTACACAGTTTTACAAAATAAATGGAAACACTGGTATAACTTGCTATATATGTGAGCCGTTTCTTTCTTTTCAAATGTAATTAATAAAAATGTCTTGTCACCACAAATGCATAAATTTAAAAAAAAAAAAACAATAGAGAAGATAGAAAATACACAACCCGTTTTTAAAAATATTTGATAAATGCATATTAAACATCCTTATGTAAACATATTTTTGGATATAAATTGAAAAAAAAATCACCATGTAAAGTTCGATAGAAGAGTCGGTGGAAACGCCGTTGCATGGGTTCATGGTCTACCCGAAATATCCTATTGTTTTCCCTTTCATGTGGCAGCTTCTCTTCCTGTCCTATCGTTTGGTTCTTCTCCGTTCGTCTCTGTCACGATATTGGTGAAATACTCTGGAAGTGACGTTTAGCCCCAATGAAACAAAAACAAACAAACATACATGTTGATGAAAATTGTGTAACACCTTTAAATTGAAAACACATATTAGGTCGCAAGTCCAATCAAAAATTGTTTACCACCGCCCATGGAGAAACATTCGGGACGATTCTGCATGCTATCACTCGGTTTTTTCGTTCGTCTGAATGATTATTTGTCTGGTTGGTCAATGCAAGCTCAACGTTTGAAATTGCAGTGTGGATTGCCGTAGAGAATGCACGTGAAGCCTATTGATTTAGACTAGATTCGCCTTAGGTTAATGTTAACATTGCAAAAATTTATGGTGGCTGATTTGTGCCATTTCGTTATTTCGTTATTTCGCCGCGAAATA